>CM021101.1:300372483-300419891 GCA_007115665.2 Sequoiadendron giganteum
TTTAAGGGTTAAGGGTAGACGGGAGAGAGATAGAGAGACTTGAGAGAGGGAGAGAGGGTAGGAGAGAGAGAGAGAGAGAGAGATGAGGGAATGATATATATGTAGGTAGAGAGAGTTGAGATAGAGATAGAGTAGAGATGTAAGGAGAGAGGGGAAGGGAGGGAGAAGCTAGAGAGAAAAGAAGTAAGGTGGATATATCTATTGAGAGAGGGAAGGATGGAGAGAGGGAGAGAGAGAGAATGAGGTATAGAGGGATAGGTAGGTAGAGAGAAGTAGAGAGGTAAGGAGAGTTGGAGGGAGAGGTAGGGATGGAGAGAGAGAGAGAGGTAGGTAGAGAGAGTAAAGGGAGATATAGAGAAGTGGAGAGGGAAGGAGAGACTGATGGAGAGGTAGGGATCGAGGGAGAGATAAGGGTTTAGAGAGAGGTGAGAGTGAAATAGAGAGAGAGAGGTAGGTAAGGAGAGGGAGGGGAGATAAAGGGAAGTAGAGAATGGAGGAGAGAGGGAAGAAGAGGTAGGGAGGGAGAGATAGGTGAGAGAGAGAGAGAGGAGGGAGGGAGGGATATTTAAGGAGAGAGGGGTGAGATAGAGAGAAAGAAAGTAAAGAGGGAAGGGGGAGAGAGAGAGGTGATAGAGAGAAGTAGAGGCGTAATGAGAAAGGTAGATAGATTGAGAGAGGGCAAGAGAGAGGGAGAGAAAATGAGGTATATATAGGGGTAGGCTAGACAGAGAGATGTAGAGTGAATTTTGGTGGAAGAGAGAGAGGAGGGAGGGATAGGTAAAGATGGATAGTTGAGATAGATAGGAGAGAGATATAGGTTGAGAGAGGGCAAAGAGATATAGAAAGAGGGGGAGGGAGAGAGGAGAGATAGAAAGAGGGAGAGGGAGGGAGAGATAGAGAGATTAGAGAGGGAGGAGAGAGATAGAGAGAGGTGATAGAGAGAATTACAGAGGGAAAGAAGGTGGAGATATTGAGAGAGAGGAGGCAAGGAGGGAGAAAGAAATAGGTATAGAGGGACAACTAGGTAGAGAGAAGTAGATATGAAAGGGGAGATATAGGGAGAGGTAGGGATGGAGAGAGAGGTGAGACAAAAATAGAGAGAGGTCTAGGTAGATAGAGGGAGGATGAGATAAAGAGAAAATTAGAGGGAAGGAGAGAGGGAGGAAGAGGTAGGGATGGAGAGACAAAGGTGAGAGAGATAAGAGAGAGGAGGGGTGAGATAGAGAGAAAGAGAAAGAGAGTAGAGAGGGAAGGGGAAAGAGAGAAGTGAGATAGGTGATAGAGATGTGTGATGGAGCTTAAAATTAGAGAGATAAGGAGGAAGGTGGAGAGATTGAGATGGAAGGAGGGGGGAGAGAGAGATGTATAGAGGGATAGGTTAGATAGAGAGAAGTAGAGAGCAAAGGTGGGTGAAAGGAAGAGAGAGGGGGAGAAAGAGAGGTGAGATAAAGAGAAGTAGAAAGGGAAGGAAAGAGAGAGGGAGATAGAGAAAATTAGAGAGGGAGGGAGGGAAGGAGAGAGAAGTGAGATAGAGAGCACTATAGAGGGAAGGAGAGAGAGAATGACAAGATAGAGAGTAGAGAAGGGAGGAGAGAGCGAGGGAAGCAAAGAGAGAGAGAAAGAGAGGAGAGGGAGGGAGGGAGGGATAGGTAGGTGTAGAGAGTAGAGAGAGATATATAGAGATTAAAGGAGAGGGATGGGAGATAGATATTGGAGAGGGAAGGAGAGAGAGATGGACATGTAGAGACATAGTTCTTGAGCTCAAGGAAGATATTGCTAGATAAAGGGATGGAGATAGTGAGGGAGAGAGAGGTCTAGAGAATAAGAGATGAAAATGAGTGAGATAGATGAAATTTGACCTCCTGAGTACTAAAATTTGACCTCCTGATTACTGAAATTTGACATGCTGATTACTGAAATTTGACTAAGTCTGAAATTTTTAAGATCTTCCAAAAACTAGAATTTGCATTATAACTCTTAGAGATCTGAAACCACTCTCAAACATCCTATCTATATATACATGAAATATAACTTAAAGTATAAGAAAGTAAATGTCCATATGTAAATGTCAAATTATACTTAAATGTTTATTTCATGTATATAATTTCCTTGACAGAGAAAGCAAAAATATAGTTCTGTGCAAAGCAGGCCATTTGGCGCTCGCCAAAAGGCTTGCTTTAGACATGTTCATTAACAGGATTTGCTAAATTTTCTCATATTTTTGACCGTGCTCCCCATCTCATTTGCACGTCTTTCAATGCAAGTTTATAAAAAAAACCATGATAGCATTAACCTCTATCTCAGCTATCTAAATATATAATTATTTTTTCATTTTGATTTAGTTAAGGTTTTGATCCATGGCTTCTATTGTAAATGCCTTCGTTTTTGGTAAAAAACCAACATGTGCTAGGTTTAGGATAGATTTTTACACGTTCATTGGAATTTGAAAAAAATTACATTTTTTGAAACTAGACTCCTTTCTACACATGATGAAAAAAATAAATCAACTTTCAATTAGTTTGGAAAAAAAATAGGGGGGAGCACGCTCAAATTTCAACTTTTCAGGATGTGTCCACTTTGAAAATTTAGAAAATATTATATATTCATTAAAAAAATTATCCGAAAGAAGGAGGATAAACTACATGGTGTTAGCTAATTTCTCACTATTGGGATTTTTGAAATTCTAAAAAAAAGTTAACCAAAAAGGGGGGAGCCCTTAGGCACTATGCTATTTCTTTTGATAAAAATAGGACCTATTTTGCGCCCCCCCCTTTTTGAGACCCTTAATCTTCATTAATTTCAAGAAACAATAGTAGCTTAGAAACTAGACTCGCAGCACTTCAACTTTTGTTGTTACCGCATCTTGAAATTTTGAGCGTAACTATCTTCATTTTCTCGTGCAAATTAGATTTTCCTAATTTTAGAAAAAAAGTGGCATCTTAAGAGCCAAAATTGTGTCACAGATTGGTGCACTTACCTAATCCTTCTTAAGGAGATTTTTCAATTCATCAATAACCTTCGTATAACAAGAATTTTCATCATGCCCAAGCTTCTTGTGATATGAACAAGTTGGCTTCTCCTTCTTAGATGAATTCTCTTTGGAAGAGGATTTATTCTTTACTTGATCTGAATGTGGATTATTCTTTGCTTTCTTTTGTTTCTTATCTAATTCTTATTCTTTCGCTTTACTAACCAACAATGCGTGATATTTAGAAGTCTTGATGAGACCCATTGATATAGGATTTTGTTGCTCATGTATTAACATCTTAGAAAATGATGCAAATGAAGGTGTAGTATATGCAAATCCCATAGTCAACTTATGAGTATGAAAGCTAGAAACAAAATAAGCATAATCAAGACCAAGTTTGTTCATTATACTATAGACCAACTGAATGACCTTCTTATCAATTCCACATGCTTTAAATTTCTCTCTTAGATCATTAACCTTAGTGATGTAACACTAGTCTCAGATGTTTTTAAAGTTCTTAGGATCAAGGCTCATCAATTTATTATCAATTTGATAGCCTCTTACTTCATTTGTAGTACCATACAATGTTTTCAATTTATCCCAAGCTTCATGAGAATTATTACACGATTCAATTTGAAACAACAAATCTTGAGAAACAAGTCTACGAAGACATCAAAGAGATTTGGTATGTTCAATCATCCATTTTATCTTTTTTATCTACATCTATAGGTTCAAGTACCTTATTTTCAACATATAGAGAGTGACCTTCAGTCATTATAATACTCCATACATTTTGATGCCATTGTGTATTTAATAATCCTTAAAGCTCCCTTCGAGTGGGTTTTGTTGGTTTTGTATTAGCCTTGGCTCACACTTTGTATGCTTGCATATTGTTGGGCTCTCTTTTGGTAGTGCCATCATCTACGTACACCATGTGTCAGTAGCATGCACCTTTGAGAATTCTCTCCCCTTTATTTCATTATCAAGCTCCACTTGGTTTCCACGTTGCATCCTCCACAATTTTTTTTTGGTGGGCCCCGTAATCAAAGCTTTGAGTGCAAATCGCACCACATGTCATCACTGCGGGGACTATGGTTGCAAAGAGGAAATAAATGAATGAGAGGCCTTGTCTCCTTGCCATGTGTCCTAGCCAATTCCTCGAGTGGTTGACACATGTCTTCAAGATATTTATCCAGTTCTACTCCCGTGTTGCGACCATAATTTAGAGGAGAGTGCACTTTGTTCGAGGCAAAAAAATGTCATTTAGGTTGTGAAGAATCATTGCAACAAGCAACATGATTCATGCAAGGGAATCTTTTATGTTATCTGCATCTGAGCGGTGGAAGAAATCTATAAATAGGGCTTCATCTCTTTGATGAGGAGTTCCAAAATACATAGAGAAAGCAACTAGAAGTATGTCAACCTTTATATTGTTTTTATTTCTAGTATCAAGACTAACAGACTGTGCCAATCTGTTTGGCCTCTTTGTTTCTTAGTTAATTGATGAAACATTATACTATGCTAAGTATTTGTAATGAGTAGTTTATCATCAAAGCTTTCATAATTTCAATATAATTTTGTTGTTTAGATCATGTTTGCACTCTTCTTGTTCAATGAATGCATATGGAAGTCATAATATGATGTTTGATTATCTTCTTAAGGATTTTATCTCTAATTTTTGCTATTTTGGATATATAAATAGTTGTGTGGGCCTTGAAATCTCACTTAAAAGAAAGATTTCATGTGCCTATTCTCTTAAATCTTAGTGCATCGCCTTAGTGTTAGACTTTATTTTTGTATATCTTCTTCCTTTTACCTTTTCAACCCACAATACATGAAGAGACAGATTCATTAAAACCCATAGGTTACTTAGTTTAGTGAAATTGGTTCCCCCATTAACTAAGTTTCCCATAAGGCTGTGTACCTAGAAATTTTAGGCATCAACAATTCTTTTTCTGGCACGCCCAGTGGGACTTTTTTTGAAGTTATATAATTTTAAAGTGGGTGTATGAGCCATATACCTATTACTAGATCCTAGATAGTGAATAACCCTAGCCTGCTAGTGCCACCACTGGTAATAGTACAAGAAAGAATGTCCTAACCCTTCCACCAGTCCTGTTACCAATGGCTAACAACAATTATGTAGCATGGGACATCGAAAGTTCTCTCATAGCACTAGTAGCACCACCCATGTGGGTTCCCATCCCAACGTCTTCTTTAAAATCTTTGCCAAAATTTACTAGGGATGGCTCATAAAAACCATTCGACCATCTGCAAGATGTGGCAGACGTATGCTTGGTGCATGGCATCATTGCACAAAATATAGCACTAAGGTTTCTTGCAGCCTCTTTCAAAGGTAAGGCACTAGATTTGTACTGCACTCTAGAAGCCAATATTATCAGCACCTAGTATCAGCTCAGAGATCCTTTCTACGAGCGGTTTTGAAATGATGAAGAACGGTCTTCTCTTTTCTAGCAGTTGGTGACCATTAAGCGAGCCCCTCAAGAGGCCATGACCGACTTCAATTCCAATTTTCACAAAACTTGGTAAAGGATTTAGATCAATATTCACCTGCCTATCGATTTTACGTTCACGTTCTATCTAAAATCTCTCCATGCTAACATTTTGGTGATGATTGAGCCCCTTGGTGGGAGCACCTTATCGAGCGTGTATAGCCTTGTTGTGAAGTCAAAGAATAATTTGATCGACGCCGAAAAGTTACCGCCTCAGCTTGCTATACCTATATTCATAAAATTATCAGCTCATGCCCAGGAGATAACTTCAACCAGTGCATTTGCTCCTCCCCAATCTATCTACACATATTTGAGCACACCACAAAATGTTTCTTCTACATCCAAATCTTTGTTGGCTCAGATTAACGACATCAATAATTTGTTGTGGTCCTTCTCAAATGAAATAACTAGTATCAAGCAACAACAGTCTATGCCTGTGAAGCCAACTTTCTGAAATTACCAAGGTGGAAGACCTTCCTACCAACAAAATTAGTTCCAAGGAGGTATGCACATGAGTTCACAAACTCAACCAAATAATCAGATTGTGTCGACACCTGCTCCACTATAAAATGTTCCCCCAAGTTCAAATAGAGAGCTGGTAAAGGGGAAAAATAATCTCACTGATGATATCAATCCTTGGTGCTTCCCCTGCAACGAAGCACATATGCCCCAAAATTTTATGTGTGGTAATTTACAACAAAGAGTGGCGAAACAATGTAGTCAAGGTGTGGCACCAGATTTAGGAGGTTATGCATATGCCTCTCCACTCAAATGCAAGGAATGTCTTTGGAGAAAGAAACAGATGTAGCTCCAAACCATGCGCTCTTCTCATGGATGGAAGAATAAGAAGTAGTGTTTGCAAATGATATTTCCATGTCAAAAGCCTCGCAAGTGCAATCAGATTACAACACTCACTCGAAGAGGAGATTCATGGGTGAATTGGTCGCTCAATGGCCAAAGAGTGTTTCTAACCAAGCTCCTAGTTCCTCCATAGTTGTATAGAAATCGTATCCATGGAAGGAGATTTTTATAAAAAATTCTAAGGAGCAGAAGCCTTTGAATGAACCACCATTCAATGTGGTGGAATAGTTGAAGAAAGCCTCTGCTAATGTATCCCTTTGTGATATCTTAGCTATCTTGGAGAAGAAGTCATTACTGTGGAAAGCCCTACTAGAAGATACAAGTATAGAGTCAACAAAGAAACCATCCAAGGAAAAGGTTGTTGACTCATCATCTCAGATCAAAGTCCTCACAAACAATGTAGAGAAAATTGTGATCGAAAGTAAAGGTAAACTAAAACCAAACCCCTTCTTCTTAACTCATTATGGGTAAAAAATTGTTGCATAATTCTATGATCGAATCTAGTTCCATCACCACAGTCATGCCCAAGCAAATGGATGAAGCCCTATGACTTAGATATGAACCTCTGAATAGAGGGGTTATTCAACTTGATGGGAATAAGGTTGAAACTATAGATGTCATCAAGAATCTCCCATTGACTCTATTTTCCTACCCTAGTATCACAATCAATTAAAATATCATGATCATATCAGCCCCTCCCATGTTCAGTCTTTGTTTATCAAGGGATTTCATTGCTAAGATAGGTGGATATATTTATTTAGATTGGTTACACTTAATTATTAGGACCAATCATGGAGCTAAGATGAAGATAGTGTCTGAACCTTTTCACTCAGAACATATAGGAGATGAGGCCATGATAAATTTTGAAGCTACGCATACCTCTATCACCAAAAATGACATGTATTGTACTGAATTACTTGAGGATGACAAGGTGAACAAAGACCATATTGATGAATAAAAGGTCCTCTTGAGTGAGTTTATAGACACTGATCCTTTCGAAAATTATCATGCAACCAAATTGGGAACTTATGTGATCTATGATGAGGATCAAGTGATTCTGAAGGTAATGAAGGAACCCAAGGTTAACCATGCCTCAGAGCTATGGCCACTATATTTTGATGGAGCAAGATGCAAAGTTGGTGTACGATCCAAGATATGTTTGACGCCCTATCCAATGAAAAGATACTTAGATCCTTTCACTTTCAATTTTCCTATTCAAAAAATGAAGTTGAATATGAAGGCCTGGTGCAAGGCCTGAGTCTTGCGGAATGGATGGGCGTTAAACAGATAATGGTGTTCAGAGACTCTGAGCTAATAGTTAATCAAGTCTGAGGTGTCTCCATAGAAAATAATGTCTACATGTGATCTTATAGACATAGGGTCTGGGATTTGATTGAAAGTTTTGATGCCTTCAATATCCAGACAATGCCCAGAGAGCGAGATACAACTACATATCACATGGTGGAAAGATGATCTTAATTTGACCCTTCTTCTAACTTAATTGATAATGTAAAATCTGTGGGAGTGGTTGTCTAACTCGTAAACCAAGACAATGACCAGTGTTGGCAAGTGTTCAAAAGTGACGAACAAATTGCCGCATTCATTCAACACTCAAGAGAGTTTTTCAATCATCTCCAATAAAAAATTGTAGAAGCTTATGAAGGGTAAATTATTTAGTTAAGGTCCAACAAGCTTCCAAAAGGATTGGTCACTCTCAAAAATCTATTAGATTGTGATGATGGAAGAAATGATGAGAGGAATTTTTTGGCAGACAAAGGTGATTATGTAGATCTTCAGGTTAGAGATGGAAGGAAGCTTAATGTTGGGAGGGATGTTCCCAAAAATGATAAAGATAGGCTCATGCATTTTTGTGAAAAATATGAAGGATTAGTGACCTAGTCATATGTTGACTTTGAGGGATATGATCTCGAAGTCATCCAACATACCATAGAATTGACGAAAGGAGCAAAATATATCCGCAAAAAGCAAAGGCTAGTTAACCCAAAGATTGAGGCATTAATGGCACAAGAGTTGAGGAAGATAATCTCCTCCCAAATTATCTTCTCAATCAAGCATAGTACATGGGTGACCACCCTGGTTTTGGTCTGAAAGAAAAATGGGGAAATATGCCTTTGTGTTGATTTCCAAGATCTGAAAAGGGCATCCTTGAAGGACCACTACCCATTGCCTTCCATGGAATCGATCTTGCAAACAACGGATGGCTTGGAATTTTTTTTTTTTCTAGATGGATTCTCCGATTACAACCAAATCCAGGTCAAAGAGGAGGACCGACACAAAACTACATTCACTACTAAGCGGGGAATGTTTTCTTATGCAAAAATTCCCTTCGACCTCTCAAATTTAGGAGCTACCTTTCAACAAGAAATGGATATCGCTTTTCGAGAACTAATCAATAAGATCATCTTGATCTACTTGGATGATCTTACTATATTTTCTAAATCAACACAAAAATGTTAGTCAAGAGTTCGGGTATCCTTGAACCCAAAAAAATGTGTCTTTAAAGTACCTTAAGGAAAATTATCGGGACATGTCGTGTCCAAAGATGGAGTTGCTATTGATCTGGATCAGGTGAAAGAAATCAGGGAACTTCCCCTACTAGTAAACAAGTAGGAAGTTCAGTCCTTCCTAGGGAAGGTAAATTTTGTAAGAAAATTCATTTCATATTTTGCAAGCCTAATTAGACCCATTACCCCGATGCTTAAGAAGGATCGATTATTTAAATGGACAAAAGAGGCAAGAGAAGCCTTTGAGAAAGTCAAGGAGGCTATTGCTTCAGCTCTTGTGCTGGTGAACCCAAACTTATCAAAGGAATTCATAATGTATGTGTTCAATAGCAAGTCTAGCATCGCTACTGTTTTAACTTGAAAGGACGATGAAGGAAAGGGAGAACATTTGATTGCCTTGCACTCCTGGACCTTAAAATATTATGATATGAAGTACAAATTCATTGAGAGGTAGGCGTTCACCATTGTCAAAGGGCTTAAATTTTTTTGACACCTCATATCTTATAGTATGGTGGTGGTATATATAGCGCATTCTAGTGTGTACGAGTATATTATGGAAGGAGAGATCACTAAAAAGAGGGCCAACTAGATAACCAAGATCCTTGAGTATGACATCAACGTCACACCCAAAAAAACTATGGAAGGAAGAGGATTGTGCGAATATTTTGGCACGAGGTAGTGAAGTGGGAGTGGAGGAGGAATAACCCGAGCTAGTTCTACTAAATGAATCTAAATTTGAAGGATTTTGGTTGGCAAACAGAATGAATTTTATGCAAATTGGGAAATATTCGACAGACCTCCCTTCTTAGAAGAAAAGGTTTTATAGATTACAAAATAGTGGGTATGTTTTAATTGAAGGAGTCCTCTTCAAAAGTAATTTTAGTGGTGTTCTTCTATGGTGTGTGACTCAAGGGAAGGCACAAAAAATCCTGGACATATTTCATAGTAGTCTCACAAGTGGACATTTCTCTGTAAAGACCACCACCATTAAAATTATGTGTGCAAGATATTTTTGGCCTACACTATTCAATGATTCATATTCCCTAGTCAAATCTTGCAAATAATGCCAATTCTTCATAGGAAGGAGGAAGAACTCGGCTATGCCCTTGAATCTGATAGTGGTAGATGAGCCCTTCGCACAATTGGGGGCTTGATTTCATTGGAATGATTAACCCCAACTCGAGTGTTAGGCATAAGTGGATCCTTACGATCACATATTATTTCACTAGATGGACCGAGGCCATGCCCTTAAAGAATGCAACTAAAGAAAAAATTGTAAACTTCTTGGAAGAGCTAGTAACAAGGTTCAACCCACCCAAGACCATCACCTTCGACAATGCAAAAGCCTTCCTAGGTTCAAAGGTATGCCGATTTTCCCTTAAGCATGGAATATTCTTAAAGACATCTTTGAATTATTACCTGTAGGGAAATGGTTTGGTTGAGTCAACTAATAAGAATTTAGTTTGATTTATCAAAAGAATAGGACCAAAGCATCAACGAGAATGGCATAGGAGCCTCAAAGCATCACTATGGGAAGACCACATAACTCCCAAGGAAGTCTTAAATACTTTCTTGTACGAGCTAGTATATGGGAAGGAAGTGCTATTGCCTGTCTCTATGGATATTCCTTCACTACAATTGCTTAAGTCTCTGGAGGTAGAGAAAAATGGAGTCATGGAAGTCTAGTTAGTTGAACTATAAGAGGTACAATAAAAAAAGGAAAATGCACTAATGGCCATGTGTAACCATCAACAGGTGGTTAAGAAGTGGTTTGACAAGAAAACCTTCGATCAAGGTCTTAAGTGAAGAAATTTAGTGCTCAAATTCAATGAGAGAGCCACAAAGCCTGACTGAAATGGAAAATTTGATAGTCTGTGGGAAGGCCCTTATCATATCAATCAATGCAAGCAACACAATGCATTTGAATTAGAAAACATAGAAAAAAAAGCACTGTGAATTCTTGTCAATGGAATTTAGCTAAAAAAATGTAATTAGCTTTATTAACCATTTTATAGTTTAAATATGTAAATATGTAATTATTTTGTGTTTTTTGTTCGATCGAGTCTTTATTTTGTAGAACCCTTAAAACTTAAGAAGCCAAAAGAAAAGGAGACAAATTTTTTTCAAAAGAGCTATATATTCATCATATAGTAATATTTAATTTGGGATATTACAATTCAAAATGGCTCTTGGGCTAAGATTTTCGAGAATATATATATTAAGAAGCTTTTCAAGATATATATACATAAAAACAGAGGAGAAAAGTTTTCATTCGTTCAGCAGCAGGCTCAACAAGATTAGCAAGATCATTTACAAGAGTAGTAGGGTCAACAAAAATTTCATGAGCTTCAACAACAACAACATCAATTGGAGGAGGATACACCAGGTCTCTACAATTGGTATACCACTCCACATTGTAAAAAATCTCTAAATTGTAGCACCTTAGCAAGAAGTGGAAAGCACAAAACACTCTCTGATGATGTTGCTCAATGGTCATCACATGAAATCTTTTTAGAAATGGCACCCAAGGCACCTCCACCTCCTCTTCAATATTATGATGGAGATCACTTACAGTTGGAATACCCAGGCCAGGCACTGCATTGATCACAACTTCCCTGAGGCCTTTGAGATAATGCTTGGGAAAAATTTCCATGGTAAACCTTATTATCATTTGTTTCAGTACCTAAATATCTAACATAGAGGCAACAAAATGAGAACAAATATTAGTTTTCACTCGATATTTATCCTTATATTCTATATAATATATTTCCAACACCCATTTCATTGTAACTATGGCCAAGGGATGCTTATTCTTGGTCATACACTTCAATCACCTACTGGAAACTTCTCCTAGGAAAGCTACCTAAGACCTATTGCTAGTTAAACTAATGGGAGTATCCATTTCCTCTATCAGTAATCCCAAATACCAAGTATGAATTTTGCAGTTATCCTTAGGTATATTTATAGAGGTAGCTGAGGTGCATGTGATAAGAATGATGCTAATCGAGGTGCTAACTCAGAAATCCCACCAGGTGGTATTTACTTCGTGCAAATTAAGATAAGATAATTAATCAACTAAAACTTGTGGCAGGTGCAAGTGGTAGTCTACATGGTCAAGTGCCAAGTGTCTAGCTATAAACGCATTTTGGTCTGCAAAGATCAAATCAAAATATTTTGTGTAATTAAGTGCAAAAGAATGATAAATCATTTTTATGAGGTCATTAAGTGCAAAATCATGCAAAAGAATTCGTACGCCTTAAATTTTTGGTTCAATTTCCCAAAGGGTGGTGTCATAGGACATGATGGTTAATCATCCTTATGAATTAATGTCCTTTCAAAAGAGTGGGATTTAATTTCACATGAACGGATGAGTTAGTAGTAGATGCTGAATTAATTGCTAAAAACACCCGTTGTTTCTAACTTAAGTTTTAGAAAGGCTAATATCACATGCAAAAGAAGAACATTGTGAAGAATTTTGAGTATACAATTTTTCGATGAAGAATCTAAGTGAAAGTTGCAGAGAAAGAATAAGCATTTGTAAAAGTTTTCAAAGAGAAGATGGGCACAAATCTAGAGATGGCAGTACAAGAAAAGATGGTCAGAAGCTTATCAGACGCCATCTTGATGGCACCAATGGACCATGTTTTAAGTGATATCTCTTATTACTCACTTGGGATGCCAGAAATGCCAAAATGACTTTACACAAAGGCCATGGAGAAGAATTTCCACAAGAAAAAGGTCTAGATAGTGGAATAATGGGACAATATTTATGATCCTGAGCTCAAAACCAACCCTAAGAATCTTAGGGAAGTAACCTGTGAAATAATGATAAATACAAAGGATCAAGAGTCTTTGGTGTACAAGATGTGGTTATGCAGTCTTTCGTAGTATATGGTTTGCTTAGTGCATCGCTGCCTAGAATTGGTTCATGAATGTGCCAAAAATTTTAATCTAGATGCAGGAGTCATAGAAGGCCAAAACTTGAGGGTAGTAATTAGTGTTGATGTTCTTCAAGATATGATATGTATCCCTACAAGTCATATTGGAGAAGCACCTGAGACATTCACCATCAACAATTTGGACACTTTTGGAGGACTATAACCCACGCCCTAAGTTTTTACAATTATGAAACAAAAAGGCCCAAGGGTGATAAACGTGCACCTTAATTTCCAGTTGGGAATAGTGGTTTCAATTCAGACATCCAAGATGTATTTTCGATGTTGGATTTTGTTTGCGGCCTAGATAGTGAGAAAGAGGTGCAAGAGTTTCAAATGGGTATGGGTTTTCAGTTAAGAAAACAACATACCTTGTTTTGGTATGACTTTGTAGAGGTCATTGTTCAAAAAAATGCTTGACCAATTCAAGGAGTATCATATGCAGTATAGATTCAGGTTTTCTTCTTTTCTTGCTCATATGTTTTTACATCTACACCCTGATTTCTTCAAGGACCATATGGGTTTGTCTATTTTTGATGAAAGAGGGGTGAGAAGGTCGGTTCCTATGTGGATCCATCTTCTTTCTACAACTCATGATTATTATGCATTTTTTGACTCTTTCCTAACTCCAATATTGCAAGATTTTAATAAAGAGGGGAGGTTGGTTATTACTGGTTCTTTGTTGAGAAAGTGAGATGGATGCAAGATTTTATCCCTCCTTGTGATTGGTTCCTTGAGGAGGAATTTTCATTTTTAAAGATGCATGGCTTTACCAAGGAACCATTTCAACTCCCGATGTGTGACAGAAAGGGTGTTGGCCCTTAAGGCATTAGGCAACTAGCAATTATAGACTTAGCAATTATAGACCACAAGTTTTATAGGGGAAAACATCAGAAAGGATTTTTCAAATGCACCTTAAGCTTTGGAATGATAATAATGGAGAGGAAGCAGACAGAAGGTCTATTAACTACAAAGCTTTCTCATCTTGGGCTTGTGTTGATTTGTGACAAATAGGAATATAATCCTAAAGATGACTTAGTGGGTCTAAATATCAAAATGACTCATAGCTCCCAACCCTACTGGGAGACTCGATGAAGTCTGCTCACGAGGAACTGTAGTCTCTTTGTAGACTTGGCCTATATTCCTACATAAAATGGAAGGACATGATGGTTATATTTTTATTATCCTTTGGCCAAGGCCAGTGACAAGTGCAAAATTGGAGCGACCCTCGACAATGAATTGGCCAAGAACCACTAGTGGAGTGGGGAGAAGATTGCCAACTTCTAAGTTTATCATCAAGAGACCAAGTGTCTTGATGCTAGGTTCCAAGAGCCAGACATGAATGAAATATTTGATGATCTCTAGAATAGGGAGCATGATGATATTGATGCTGAGGGAGATGAGGAAGTGGATCGAGAGGAAGCGGCTGCAATATTTTGAGACAAAGAGGCAAAGAAAGCCCAAATGCAAGGAGGTGAAAAGGCTACGAAAGGGCCCAAAAAAACTCCACTGATCACCCAAGTAATTGCATCCCATGCAACAGTCACATTACCACATAGATGGGCTACTAAGAGACCCAGGGTAAGCCAACAATCCTAGGAGGTCATAGATGTGGACAAATATCCACCTAAGAAGGGGCTGTATATTGATGCCAATCCAGGAGAAAGTTTGTAGGTACCTACTATAATGAGGCAAGGGTCAGAATCTTCAATGACATAACTATCTTTCTCTCCTCCTCTTCTCACATCTCAGTATTTGGTTACCCCTATTGTGTTTATGTCTCCGGCCATCTCAAGTGTTGGCCCATCATTTTTTGATTTTGCACTCGTAGGGGGTTCCTTTCAGTCTCCCTTTTCCCCCATCAGACAGGTAGTTTTTACTCCCCCATGGAATGTTCCATCTTTTGTCAGGGACCAATTTGAGCCCTCTATTGCAAACCCTATTACTTTTCTTGTGTTGGCTCCAGCACAATCTAGACAACAAATGCTTACCTCTACATCTCCGTGGCCCACACCACAATCCTTTGTGAGTCCTTTCATCACTTCCCCTTTCATCGTAGCCTCACATGGCATTCCCCCTTTCTCCCAACTAATAATCACCCTCCCAAACCAAACCTCATTTGAATCCGCTATAATTTATTTCCCTTTTTCTCTTCCTCATGGTGCACCCTTTGTCGATGAATAAATTAGGTCACCAACAAAATTATTTGGGAAAAATGTCATGACTAAGATGGTGTGAGCTAGGAGGGCCTAGAAAAGAAAAGGATGTTGCAAAAATTTCTGAGCCATTCATGTAGACCCTCTTTAATGAGGTTCAAGGATTGATAACATTTTCCTCTATTGATGCCTAACATCATCAAACCTCAAGGGAAAATGAAACTTGAGGATTACATGATCCATGCCATGGGGATTGATCTACACTCAGCCCAGCCAGAAGACAAAGTTGAGATAATGGGGGAAAATCAGTGGGTTGTGACTAAAGAATTTTTGAAGTGTAGTCATCAATTGATAAAAAGGGAAGAAGGGCTCAAGAACATTAAGGAAAGGGTCAAGATCCTGCAGAGGAAGGAAGAGGCTAAAGATGTTGAAATCGCACGCTTTCCCCAACAAGCGCAATTGAAAAAGGCCAAGCTCTAGGAGGAACTTGAAAATTTTCAATCTCAAGATCCAAACCTAGTTGCTAATCTATAGTAGCAAAAGAAGGTGCTTCAAGATTGGCTAGCTCATCTAGAGAAATAAATGCAACAAAAAGATAAAGAGTTTCAGGACTAATGGGCTCAATTTGAATTAGATATTAGGGAAATGAGGGTCTCTATGGAAAAGCAATACATAGCCCAAGGTCAGGCGGAGGAGCCATTGAAAGGCAAAGATACAAATTTGAGATCTCTATAGGAATAGCTCACTACATCTAGCAAGAAGATTGGGGAGTTGCTAGAAGAAATCGAGTCAAATGATGTTGAGATAAATTTGTTAAAGATTCCCTCCCAACCCTTTGTTTCTCAATCAGATTCCCTCTTGATAGTGCAACAATTATATGTCTCCTACTGGGATAAGGTTAGTTCTTTCTGTTGGTCCCTGCAACAAGCACTGTAATTGATGGTGGATGCAGAAAATTTAAGCAGGGAGGTGCATGGTACAATTGAGCAGGCTCCATAATTTATTGCTAAAAGGGTGCTCGAGGTTGAGCAATTGCTGGGAAAATTGTACATAGTGACTAATGTTGACTTGGAAAAGGTGAGAATAGATGATCGAAGATCGACTGCCAAAAGGGCAAAGGAATTCATCTATTTTCATGTAGGGATCCTCCAAGCTAACAATTTATTGATCGCACTGAGTTAGACTATGAATCATATGCATATGCAATTCTCTCATTTGACTTAGATGGGATTTCCCTCTCCTTTTCTCTTTGATCAATTGGTGGCCATGGTGGATCATATTGCAGCAAGGATCGACAAAAGGCAACAATATCTATCTTCTTTCCAACTGTTCAATCAACCTCCCATGGTGACAAACATTGAAAGTGCCATCCATCTGATAGTGAGGCTTCTTTTCTAGATTGAGTTTGGGGCCGAGATCTCCATGGAGCTTCCGCTCAAAGAAATTATCAATTTGCATGAGGCATAAGAGAGCCTGTGCACCTTATCAATGCCATATGAGGTAGACTAGATGCCTCTACAGACTACCCTTTCAAATCTCTGAGTAATTCCCAATGGATAGGTTTCTGGTCTTGGAACCATTTTTTGGGTACTCATTCCATAGGTGAAATTCCCCTTGATAGTCATCAAAATCTATGGATTTAATAATCCTTAAAGCTCCCTCCAGGTGGGTTTTATTGGTTTTGCATTAGCCCTGACCTGCACTTCGTATGTAATCATATTCTTGGGCTCTCTTTTGGTGGTTCCTTCATCTGCTTGCACCACATGTCAACAACACGTGCCTTTGAGAATTCTCTCCCCTTTGTTTCATCACTGAGCTTCGCCTGGTTGCCAAGTTGCATCCTCCGCAGACACCTTTTTGGTGGTCCTCACAATCAAAGGAGGACTACGAGGATTGTGGTCAATAACATGTGCCATCACTATGAGGACTATGGTTGCAAATGAGTGATAAATGAATGAGAGGCCTCGTCTCCTTGCCATGTGTCCTATCCAATTCCTTAAGCGGTTGACACATGTCTTCAAGATATTTATCTAGTTCTATTCCCATGTTGCGACCATTGTTTAGAGGAGAGCTCCCTTTGTTTGACCCAACAAAATGTCTTTTCAGTTGGGAATAATCATTACGACAAGAGACACGATCCATGAAGGGGAATATTTTATGTTATCTAGGTCTGGGTGGTGGAATAAATCTATAAATAGGGCTTCGTCTCTCTGATGAGGTGTTATGAAATACATAGAGAAAGCAGCTAGAAGTCTCCTAACCTTTGTATTATTTTTATTTCTGGTATTAAGACTAATAGACTGTGCCAATATGTTCGACCTCTCTATTTCTTAGTTAATTGATGAAACCTTATACTATGCTAAATATTATTGTAATTAGTAGTTTATCATCAAAGCTTTCATAATATCAATATAATTTCACTATTTAGATCATGTTTGTAGTTTTCTTATTTTGTGAATACATATGGAAGTCATATTATGTTGTTTGATTAACTTCTTAAGGATTTTATCTCTTCTTTTTGTTATTTTGGACATATAAACAGTTGTGCGGGCCTTGAAATCTCACCTGAAAGGAATATTTCCTATGCATATTCACTTAAATCTTGGCGCATCGCTCTAGTGTTAGACTTTATTTTTGTATATCTACATCCTTTTCCCTTTTCAACCTATAATACATGAAGATCCATCTTTAAAACCATTGGTCCCCCCATTAGCTGAGTTTCCCATAAGGTTGTGCGCCTATAAATTTTAGGCATCAACAACCATGTTGAATAATTATATGATGTGAGTAAAGGAACCTTAGAATAATCCATGAAAATAATAGAGCAGAAGAAAAAATATCAAAACAATGCACCAAGAGACCCCCCAAATCACTCAATGAAAGAACCCGCCAAGTATAAGGTTGGCACTTTATATTTAGTGCATTTACAAAGCCTTTTCCAAGATACAATGCTCAATAGGTTCAAAATAGCCAAAATTACAAATTTTGATACAAGATGAACCTAAGACAAACTTTGGAAAATTAGCCTTATGGTTGTGTAATGCTCTTCAATACCTTTCCAATTCCTATTTGTTTCCAAAAAATAGAGCACCGGGGTGAAATTTATAGCATGTTGAAGAAATTAGCAAAAAACAACTCTAACCTAAAATATCTAGTATAAAATGGAAAAACATATTCTCAATACCTCTGTGGATGGAAAGTACTCATCTCCAACTTTCCAAAGATATCTTATTTGCCAAAAATAGATACTATGGTGAAAATTTATGAATTTTTTAAAAAATGGCTAAATTTAGCCTATAGTAACGACCCTCCCAACAAAAGAAAAAATTTCCAAAAAATATTCCACCTAAAATAGAAAAAAATTATATGAGAATAGGGGTTTTTAGGCCTTTTGAATACAATGGCAAGATCCGTTTGGGTAAAAAATGCTTTAGTAAAAAGTTTTTCACAGATCTGAACTTCAAACCCCCATTTGCAACTTTGTCAAATGATCTCCAATTTGGATGAAATAAAAGCCAAATCTGAATTTCTCAAGCCATCTAGATGCATTGGAATAGTAAAAAATGCTACAAGTATAACAATTTTTTTGCAATCACTCAGATCTCACAAAACACATGCAATATGAAGATGTTATTAAATCTTTACAAATTCTTTTTGATTCTCTAGATTGTTTAAAACATAAGAGAAGAGCATACAGGAATTTAGAAGATTTTTACAAAAAAACTCAATCTCTCAATCAGGGATCTATGAACTTAGATTTCTCAAAACAAAATCTCTTATATCATGTTAGAAATCTGAAATAGATTGAATAACCCAACAAATTTTTTAAGAGAAAATCAAAGCTACATAAATTGTAAAAACATAAGAATGCAAACCAAGACTCAAGGAGATTATGCAATGTTTATGTGACAATATTGTATTAAGAGCTTCCAAGCTGAAAAAATAGAATGAAAAATATTGCAAGAAGATGCAAGAGTATGCAAATACAAGCTAGGTAGTGATTTTATATAAAACTTAGGAGATGAGGTAGGTGGAAAATCCAACCAATAAGAATCAACCACAAAAAGTGGAGGATGCCACCAAAAGTGGAAAGTGGTTCCACTCTTTAAGGGAGGGGACACCACACACTTATATCCTAGTAATGAATCACTTTATTATCCTAAGAAATATTAATTAAGTGTAGGAAAAACCTAGGACTAAGGGAAAATAAATTAGCCTAGTAGGAAAATAAAAACCTACACCAACAATGAGAAGATTTAAAAAAACCAAAATTTAAGGACGAGAAAGAAATTTCCACTATTTTAATATGTTTACATCCCAAAAAGAAAAAGATAAATTAGAAATCCCAAACTTGAATATATGATCCAGGACAACATCATAAATGAAAATTTCCAATTTTAATATAACTTCCTCGCAACTGTTGGATTGTTTTTTGAAAATCCTTCTATTTCTCTCAATCCAAATAGTCCAAATGAGTAAGGAGAAACAAAATAATGGGAAAATTAGAATATTTGTATAGTAGAGGCCAACTATGAAAAGGGTCCATTAAATTTTGAGGAAGGGGGGTACTCCAATTCAATATTATTTTCAACCACCTCCAACATTTTTTATTAAGGGACAAGAAAAAGAATATGGTTTATATCTTCTATGTGATTTTCACATAAATGATAGTTAAAATATTGATAAATGTTTAATCAAAATATCCTAGTATTGGTAAGAATTTTATTATTTAGGGTTATCCATGAAAAATCCCTTGCTTTAGGTAGACAAGCTATATTTTGCAATGTTAAAAAATGAATAAGGCTAATACTAACCTAAATCACACTTTTGAATACTTTAACATTTGGGGAGCACAAAAATGATCAAAAGAGACCACTTGGCTATTGTCATTAAATAAGATCTAGAATGGTTGATCATGTTTTTGGTCCCCTTTAGTATTTGTGAGGAATGAAATGATGTGATGTGTGATTTGTGTGTGATTTGATCATTGCAAACTAGGTCTACTATGCAAGTACAAAAAACTGTCACTAATTAAAAACAAAATAGAACTAAAGAACATAAATAGGAAATAGGAATGTAGAGAGCAAGAATTGAGGAACCTAACATTAAAATTTGGAGTCAAATTGGTTGGACAAGGGTGAGGGTTCCCTTGTTTGAAAATAAGGGTTTTTTTAGTTTCGAGACCTATACAAGAGCATCATAGTCTATAAGTGCTTCTTTGTTGGAATCAACTTCAAAAATTTGTCAGTCAACAAATAATTGATCTTACCTTTATTTGATGAAAGGAGGTATTTGTATTCTTGATCTAAATTTGAGTTATTCAATCTTCTCCAAATCTACTTCAGATCTATAACCTACAAGAAAGATAAGAGAGAAAGAGTTTTTCAAATAGGGGCTTACCTAGGTCAAACCCCGTTTCGGTGTTTCCACCTCTACAATGGCTATGATGATGTTGGATAAAGAGTGATTACCCTAGGTTGGGTAGAGGCAAATAGATAAAAAAGAAAATGATAAATTAAAATTTTGCAACTTACCATTCATATCTGCATTCCTCGATGGACTAAAGGCATTCACCACATCTCATAAAAGGAGAACTTGATAGTTGATTAAAGGTCCTACAAATATTAGAACTCATAATATTAATAAATATGAAACATGAAAACAATATTACTTATGTTTAAACATGGATTTTATGATGCATTGTAAACATGATCATGACTTATGCAAGTACTATAAAAATGTTGCTTATTCTACTCTTGAATTTTCCTTAATTGCCTTTTTTAATTGCTTGATTGATCAAAAGTTTTATTAGATTGCTTAGGTGTTCAAATGGTGAAAAATTCTTATATTTATATGCATTTCAACATTTCTTGCAATAATTCTTTTGAAAGGATGAAAAATGAATTTAAATTTGCAAACACATTAATGCCAAAAATACAATGTTAAATTTTGGGCCAAAATAGGGAAGACAAGGGTGAGGGTGCCCTTGACTGGACCTGTTTTGAATTTTGAGTGCTCGTTAAATAAACAGTTAAATTTAATTCCCAAAGTTATTTTGATTTTTTGAAGACGATAATAAAATGGGTAAATAATAAGCATATTGATGACCAAGCTCTTAAGGGGATGCCCAAAATAGTTTGAAATTATCAGGGGTGACAATTTATGATGCTACATTTAGCCCCCACTTTAGCGTAAAGTATGAACTTACACTTATACTCATACTAAATTAAGGAGAATCCAAGAAGGGTTCTTTCATCAAAACATTAAAGAAGTAAGATGGAAATGAATCTAGGGGATGCACTAGACCCCAGGCTTAGGATCCTACTAAGAAGCAACGTCAAGATAAAATAACACACATATATGTTAGGCACAATATAGTAAATATACATGATAATCAAATACAAAGCATACACAATGAAGACACAGAGAAAATATAACCGACACAAACATAATGCAAATAAAAGGTATGACATCACAAACTAGCAAGATCCGTGAAATCCTACTAGGATCTGTACCCAAGAAATCTATAAATCACAAGCTAGAAATTTTTGATAATTTTTAGGTGATTATGAATACATAAAGGAATCACAAAATAGTGAAGTCTAGTATTCACTAAGTGATCTTGATAAGAAATAATTCACAGGTCGGCGAAGTCTAATGCTCACTAGGTGAGTTTCAAAAAAGGTAGCAAATGAAAGAATACAATAGCTAGTGAATTTTGATATTCACTTGGTGAGTTCTCATGTCAACCATACCAAGAATCATAAGAAAAACTCACTATTTTCCAAATAACCCTAATAAGGTGCTACAAATATGATAAATATTTTAGGATAGAATCACTAAGTTCATATTGTGTGAATGTAAAGTGAAACACATAATGAAACATATGCCCTCACCTTAAGGTAATTATTAATGCTAGCCAAGAGTAATTGTACTCAAGGTAGAGCCAGGTGATATTTGTAAATTGATGGGCATGAGAGATTGTTGGGAAACCCTATTCCAAGTGATATGTGAAAGGAAACTTGTAGTCATCTAATGACAATTTTCACATAACCCAAAAGAGAAATCTATGTAAACAAGTATTTAGAATCCATATGCAGGAGAATACACAACATACCCATGAAAGCGTGACACAATATATACCCTTGGGAAACCCTCAAGTTGGAAAAATCCAAACCTCCAAAAGTATCCATGACTCATGTATTATTCAGCAATAAACATTATTGTTGAGAAGTTGCTGACTTGACATTGTTGTCATTGATGTCAATACCTAGGATCTGGAAGGTTGTGCTCTGGATGATATACATAAATGATCTATCTTATCATATGCTATGATGTTGTGTAGTGTGGATGTTATCCTTGGTCCATATATGGTAGTACTTCTTTTTGGGACATCTATGGAAAACGATTAATACAAAATAATGAAGACTAATATTTTGATATTGGATGATGTGCCTAAAGCTCATTTTGGGTATCCTTGCTATCCAAACATCCATGTAGCATGTTACAATTTTTGGTATGTCTAATTTCATTCCTCTGGTTGGTATTAAAATTGATGATGATCAAGATTTGGTCTTGGTTGTGGCATTCCTATCATCTCTAGAATATATCTCATGCAATTCAAAGCTTGCTATCTTTTGGTAATTATGCAATATGATGAATGTATCTTATGTATGACCTATTTATGGGTCCCATGGTAATTTGGTAAGAAGATCTTTATGTGCGACCTATCATTTGGGTCTAGTGGTAGCATGCCAAGCCTTATTGAATATTTAAAGGTTGTTCTTTAAGCCGACATGTTTTGATAGGCACCTCATTTTGTTCTCCATGTATATATATATATATATATATATATATAACATATCTTTGGTATCAAACATGAAGTGTGGTGTGTGCGAACAGTGATAAGGTTATGAAGGATTGTGCAAAAAGAAACAAAGACGAAAGTGGAGGAAGTGTCAAGTAGAAGTAATATGTATTGTAGAAGTTGTCAAGGAAAGTGGGTAGAAGATTATTGATCGGATCTGCTACAAATAGATATTGTGCTCTTAACTGGAACTAACTTCATGCATATGTAGATGCAACTTCATCAGTTCATGTTTTGTCTATTTTGTAATTAGATGTTTTTGTATTAATCAAGGAGTGAGCCCACTAGCAGTGAGCCTTACCTATAGTGAGAATTTTGATAGTTAGCCCTTGTAAAAATCACCTTAAACGATGTTTTTTAATTGAGAATTAGCATTCTCCGTGGTTTTTCCCATCTTGGGTTTCCACATAAATTCAGGTGTCCATTGTACATGGTGTTGCTAAGTGCTTTCATGTTCATATCTATTTTAATTATTATTTGATTGATTTAAGATTGCTCTGGATTAATTAAAGAAGGGAAAAGCGTTTTGTGATAATTGATGCACCCCCCTCTCAGTTATCTAGACTGTTCAACAATTGGTATCAAATCCTAGTCCCTTATAGATAGAGATTAACCGATTGAGGGATATCTTGGTAGTTTGAACAGATGGAAGGAGATTATTACTTTAATGAAGAACTGAAGACAATATTAAGTGATATTGAAAGTACAAAATCTGAAAATGAGGAATTGAAAGAAAAATTTAAGGAGGAAAATACTTGCATCTCAAAGCTAAGGGGTAAAATCTGGAAATTCAAAGCAAGACACGAAGAAGTCAGCGAGGAATTAAAGAAGTCAAAGGAAAGTGTTGTGAATCTAAAGCTACAGTTGGATGAATGCAAGAAGACTATAGAAAATCTCAAAGATACCATCAAACAAAAAATGGAAGAGTGGAAGAAGATTGAAGAAAGTCTCAAGGATACCATCAAACATAAACTAGAAGAAAATGAGAAGTTAGATCAAGAGTTAAGAAGCCTGAAATCAGAAGCAAGAGTACGTGAAAGTAGCATAATTTTGGATCAAATTTCATCCCTAGAGAAATGTCACAAGGATAAGGGAGGACTTAGCTTCTCAGGGGAAAGCTCGAATCAAAATACCAAGGGTAAAGACAAAGTAGTTGAAGATGAAGCGATATTTATTGTAACAAGCAAGGTCTAGAACTATAGAACACCGACAAAAAGACCTCCAGTCAGGCAACCAAATTCTCAAAGGTACTTGTCATTTAATGGTCATTGTTTTCTATGAATTGTTTTTGGACATAAGGTTGTAGAATGTAGAATTTGGAAGGAACTGAGTATTCAATTCTTTAACTGTCATAATTTGGTCACAAAGCAAGTCATTACAGAAGTCAATTATCTAATCCGGCTAGAAGTAATGGAATGAATAATATCTTTCATGATTATTGCTACTTATGCCATGGTTATGGTCACAAAGCTAATCAGTCTAGATACAGGTTTCACCCAATTAAGTCAGGGCAAAGATGTTACAAATGCAATCAATCCAGAAATTATGCTAACACATGCAGATATGTTGCTTCAAAAAAGTTCGAAAACAAAAAGAAGGATGCAGAATCAGATGAATCTAAGAAGGAGATCATCATGGTTTGGAAGAAAAAGGAAATGAGTGTGGGGAGCTCTTCTGTGGTACTGGATCTCAGTATAAGCTCTTCCAAAATTTGAGCCAACTGCCTTGGCTCAGGGGGATTTTTGCAATGCATATCATATCGATTACCTCGCTTTGAAGTAATTTTAATGTGTTTTGAACATAACTAAGCTAGATCTGATTGCTGACATATGATGAAGCTTAATTTGATTGATTGAAAAGTGAAGTACAATTGTTGGCATCATCGATGAATGTTTTGGTGATGAAATCATCATGAGTAGTTAAGAATAAAAGATAGATTTTCAAATCATTTGTCACAGTTTGCAAATAAGAAGAAGAGGTTTTCGTTGAGCGATAAAAGATTGAAGAAGCTAAGCGTGATGATGGAATTTGTGTTGATTGGCAGTGAATTTAGTGGCGATATTTTTCTAATGATGAAGGGAGTAGAGTTGGATGAATGTGATCATTGAAAGATGAAGGAAATCAAACTAGGTTTGAAGACTGATGAATTGTAGAATGTAAATGCCTTAGGTATGGATTTATGGGGAGAATTACCCTAGATTAATGAAAAAGAGTCCATCTTTTTCTTGTTGAGTCATTTCAAGGATGGCAACATAATTCTAGACAAACCCTATCTGATCACTAAGGAAGCCATTGAAGCTATCACTAGATTGTGCAGAGTTGGTGACCTCCTTAGGAAGAAAATAGTGAAATAAAAAGATGTGGAGGAACTTACTAGTATCGATAAATACTATTGTGCCTATCACACACACGCCCCATTCAAAATGGGGACCCTCTCATTCCTCTTTTGCCTCCTGGGTCCTTTTTGCTTTGCCTTGTTTTGTGTGCCCATTTTTGCACCCTAAAAGGTCAACATACTCTCAAAAGTCCTATTTTAAGTTTGACCAAATTGGATCCCTTGAAAAATGCTAAATCTTAAGATATTCTAGGTTTTTCCTGTTTGTCGTCCTTTTTTGCGTCGATGGATCCTTCCGGACCCGGACCCTTGGGTTTCCCCTCTTGGATTTTTGTTCTAGTTTTTCCATTCCAAATGACAGCTGTGCAAAGTCTCTCTGGCCCTTTAGGCCGACCTTCTGGAATTCCCTTCCCGGGTTTTGCTTTGGACTTTGCCATTCTAAACGACTGCCAACTTCCATATTTCCGGATGTCAGACCCTAGAGTTCCCATCATCGTTTGCATTTCACTTGACATATTTTTGAAATGGCCATCCGTCCATGTCTTTCGGGACCCCGAATCCTGGTCCTCTCAATTTTGTCCCAGAAATTAAATTCAACTACCTCACCTACCCCCATACTGGGCATTTAATTGGATATTAATGGCACTGGGGGTTATATAAACGAGTTTTCAACTGCCATTTTCACATGAAAAAAGTGATTGAAAAAGACAACACTACCCCAACAATTTCCACCTTCGTATCTACACCTCTGCTTCACCGTTCCTCATGAATTCAACATAAGTTTTCTTCAGGATTCTCGGGTATGTTCGTCGTCCGCATGCCTTGTCTCTTTTTCCTCGGAATCATGGTTTAAACCAAGTAAAATCGATGAAATGAACTAAATTTTTTTAAGGTAGTACCCCAACCTAGAAACCCACAAGTTGGAAGTGGGAAAATCGATAATTGAAACCATCAAATTTGGGGATAGAACCTGAGTTCCCCATCACTGTTCTTTGGAGTAGGTGATCGCATCCTTCAGGCCCGGACCTCTCCGTGGCTGCTGCAAACTTAACAAAATTTTTGGTCCAATGACAAACCTCACCTCAGAATTTTGTGTTCGGATTTCTGTTCCCGGAATTCTGTGATTGTTTCACCGTTCCCAATGGCGGACTCGAAACGACCTTCGAACCTTAGACCTCGACCCTGTAAAGTCCATCATAAATCTGTAAACAAAGCCAAACTTGCCCCGGGTCCTGGTCACCAGAATTCCCTTCTTGGGTTCCCACCATTCTGAATGACCTTCCTCGAGGGTCTTCTCGACCCTCGGACTCCGGGCTCATAAATTCCATCTTAAAAACTTGTAGGAAAATGAGACATGCAATTTGTCACTTGACCCTGACCCCCAAAATTTTGTATCATGTTCGTTGTTTTGCACAGTTGTCCCAGGACGTCTTTCTGACTCTCAGACCTCGGTCGCCCCTTTTCCACATAAAATCTAAATAGAAGACATAATGTAGAAATGTTGTTCAGACTCTAGACTCTGGAATTCTCTCTTCAGGATTCTGTTCTAGTTTTGTCATTCCAAACGATCGAAGCTGACCATCTTTTTGGCCTTCGGGCCCCAACCTTTGGTTCGCCGTCGGGCTTTTCTTAATTGATGAATTCATCTTCAGGGATTACCCTTCGAAATTTTGTCCTCGGATTGCCACCTGCATTTCACCATTTTGCATGGTTGTCTTGTGACAGCTTCCCAAACTCCAGAGCCCGACACTCAGAGTGTCATCTTCCCTACGCTGTTCCAAATGACCTTCCTGCATCTGAAACCAAAACGCCTAAATGAGGGCTCAAATGACCTCCAAATCCAAAACAGACTTCGACCCACTTGCTAAAAATGAGCCTTATTTCATGCCCAACCTTGGTTTGATTGAATCCAAGAATGAAAAGGTCATTGGGAGTGCCTTTCCTTGTTTTCCCCTCTAAGCAGCATTCTGCCTAGGGAATTCTGCCCCTTTGGGCTCGGGTCATCTGTTTGCCTCCGAAAACTACTGTGATCAAGTATTAGATTTTCCTAAAATGATGATTGTGGATCTAACCTTAATGTGTAGGGATTTTTCTAAGGTTGCTTCTCTACTTGTTTAATGTTACTAATTCACATCTCTTTGTGCAAGATTTATGGAATCCGATGCAGAAACCTCCGATGCTACCAAGGAAAAGGGAAAAGGAACTGCCAAAGTACCTCGAGGCAAGGAGGACAAGGATCAAATGAGGTACACATTCTAGGGCGTACCATTACACTCTAGAATCACCACTCTTTGGGGGGACGTCATAGATACCAATATTGGGCATGTTGATATTGACGAGTTTACACAAATGTTTAGGATGGACCTGAAAACATAAAATGCAAAGTTAATTATAAGTAGTGGACTTACCAAGGCTCCAGGATTCTCGCCAACTCTGATGGCCCTTGAGCTGGTAATGGCATGTCGGGAAGCATATCAACCTAAAACCAAAACCATAGTGGATAGAGATGGAAAAATCCTTGCAGATATGTCCCCTTTGGGGATAACTACAACTTTCCACATTCTCGCCTTTGAAAGCATGGAGACCCCGACTATAGAAGAATGCAAGGAATTATGGGATCAAGATCCTATGAAATGCAAGAGACTGATTAATCGGTACTGGTTGAAGGATAAGCGGGCCAGTGCTAGCAAAGTCCCTCAGGAGCTCTTTCACAGTGATTTCTTTGAGGATTACCATGATATGGTCACCCTACTAAGCAGGGTAATGGGCCTTCCTGCTATGGTCTTCTTTCAAGAATGGATGCTATACTTTGTGGAAAAAATCCTCCGTGGGAGTGACACTTCCTTTTATTTGGGGGAAATAATTAGCAATTTCTTTCACGAGCAATTTATTAGTGTGATGAAGACATCAAAATTCTATATAAAATCCTACCTGTTCCATTCGCTTGCCGATTGACGACATTACCATGGATTGACTACAATGCCCAATGAGGCACTAGGGAGGTAACTTAAGCCCTATGACAAATATCCTCAGCTGCAATACAATTTCTTCAAGAGGGAATTCTACAGGGTAAATGATGCCGTCACTGCCTATGTCATCCGGCTGCTTGGAGGTGATTTCAAGAGAAGAGTCTCCCATAGTGCCAAAGACCTCCTCAAGCATTAAACCTTCCTATATATATAATTCCCTAAGTTCACTTACATTCACGCCCAAGGATTCACGGAAAGGCCGAACAAGCTAGCCCGGTACCCCAATGACTAGTTCATACTATTGGAGCTGACTTGGTAGCTGCGACACACTCATAATGTTCTAAGTAGAAAACATCTGGAAGGGACACCTTATCCTATTGGCCTTGGTCAAGGAATGTACAAAATTAATACCTCCCAATGTGCGGGTAATTAAAAAAAGGAGCTGGCCGAGTACCACTTCAGGCAGTAGCTCGTCCGCGAATGGACCCGTATGGTCATATCAGAAAGGCACTAGGATCTGAGTATGCCTACCTTGACAATGTTGAGGATTTCTAGGAAAACTACAAAGATGATCTTGAAGTACGGTTACGACACTATATGAGCATGACTGCCCTCTACGTGGGACGAGTCAACTTGTGTCTGGTTCTGGATCAACTTGAAGAGGATGAGAGCATAGCGATTGATCTGGGATATAGTGTCATCACCAATATGCCATTGCCCTTGATTGATTGGGACGAGGAAGAGGTTGATGACCTCGAAATAATCACCAAGCTCGTGGAGGTCCGAATAAAGGCATGGATCAACCAACAAGTGGCCCGACTGAAGCAACAGGAATTCGTCTTAACATTCAAGGGACTCAAAAGTGAGCCAAGTGGCTCTAATGGTGGGTTGGCTACTGCGACAACTAGGGAAACCTCCAAATCCCCACCATCTATCAAAACTAAGAAGAGAAAAGAAGCTAGTGAGTAGTTGCCTAACCCAAAGGTTTATGCTTGAAAGGCTTCGGAGGGTGAGCCTTCCAAAAAGAAAAGAAAAGTATCTAAGGTTGTGGATATTCTTGTAATACCTGAAGATCCGCTCCTCGAGGGTAGAGAGGAAGAGGCTGACCCACCAAGGTCTCCATCTACTACTATTACCACTGTCCCACCTACTTTACTTGTAGTATCATCTTCCTCTCTGCCTATAGTGGACATCTCTATCCACCTTGCCTCCACTTCTCCGATCATGCGGTTTATATTAGTGGATTCATCATCTACCACAACCTCGCCAATCTCATCATCTTCTATGTCTCTTTCCCTTCCATCTGCTTCTATTTTTGTAGTGCTTGTCCTCAGTCTCCCAGAGTCCTTCATAAACTACATGCAGAATGTGCCATCTGAGCTTTCGGGGATGCTTACAAATCCAATAGTGCAAGCCACAATAGTCCAAGCTATGGCTAATGCTCCAACTCTCCCTCCCCCTACCGAACCACCTAGAATGGAGGCAACAATGCATATCTTGGATGAGCTCGAGCGACAGTAGCTAGAGGCTACCAAGAGGCCCAAATATGAAGAGTTTGAATACCATGAGAACCTGATGTTTGAGCACCAGGAGATCAATGAGGTGGCCTATGAATCCTCCAGTGAAGGCAACAAGGAGTTGGACATGGAATTATTCTGAGGAACAACTGACCCAGAGCTTGAAGAAGAATGCAACAAGTAGCTCAAGGAGATGAAGGACCAAGAGGCTCCATGTCAGCCTATGATTGAAGGGTTTGCTACTTTAGAGACTAAGACCGACAGGTTCCCAGTTGAAAGACATGATCAAACCCCAGATCATGATGAGGAAGCATCCCTCCATGAAGATGAACAAGAAGATAAGCTCGAGGAACATGAGTAGAAAAAGATGTTGAAAGGGAAGATTCCTCCGACAAGCGATTGCTCACCAAGTCTCCTACCAAATGTATAATGCTCGTACAAGACTCTGACGAGGAGAAGGAGGATGTAGGGATTGAGAAGGAGGACCTTATTGTTAAAACCATTGAAGTTGGGGTGGAGGGAAGCAAGGATCAACGTGAATCACCCAAGGAGGGGCTTGAAATGTCAGATTGGCTAGGGAATCAACTTAGGCAAAAGACTCCCACCCTAAAAGATCCTAAGGAGAGGCTAGAGGCAATACTGGCTAGAGCACAGATAAGCACTAAGAAGGAGAAAAGACCAAGAATCAGAGTGAAAGTAACCATGGATGCCTTCAAATCTAGGGCAGTACAAATATCCATGCCAGTGGTTGGAGAACAAGGAGTGACTTAGATCGTCTCCACCATCGACTTGGGAGTGGCCACTAGGGAGAAAAAGGTTGACCACCTCTGGTTATCGGTAGCCACGGTGGTGCACCTTATCCAACAGGATAAGGTTTCAAAGGAAGAACTTAAAGCTCAGGTGGCTGATCTGATGACCTACATTCAACAATGGTCATTCCCAGATGAGCTACCCACCATGTCGTCAACCCCTCTGTAGCTATTGTCCTAAGAGAAAACCAATAAGCTAGAAAGAACCAGGAACTTGGATAAGACCATGAAAAATTGGTTTCGACAGGTCTTAGACATGGGGAACACGGGCAACAACTTGGCTGTTTGAACAAAAAATAAGTTCTTGGAGGTGCAGAGGACTCTTGACGGCACGAGGCAAATGTGTGAGGAGTTCTCAAAAAAGTACAGAGCCGCCTACCCAAAGATTGAAGCTATCCTCGCGCTACCAAGTGAGGTTTGGGAGAAGGACCTTACCCTCAAGGATGATGACCACTGGTTAGTGGATGTGTGGAAACAAGATTTTGATCATCGAAAGGGAAGGCTAGAGCAGATCTTGGAATGAGTGGTTCTAGATATCAAATGGGAAAAGGAGGCCAGGGGAGATTGTGCTTGGTACCTCAAGCTGATAATGGGGTACGCACTTCCTGCTATTGAAATTAATCCAGAAAGAATAAAGCCTCATTTGTTAAAGAAGATGGAAAATGGGATGTCAGCTGAGGTTACCATGGATTTCATGAGCTTTGCTACTTGAGCATTCGCCCAGTTTGAGCTTTTCAGAAGTTATGCTGCTAAGTATGATGACGACTAGAAGAAGCTCATTAACGACTCCCAAGAATGGAGTTACCAGGTGCTACGATATGACATCATGGAAGAGGACAAAATTCAGCCAATGATCCTAAGCTTTGTGGAGTATGCAGCTTTGAAGAAGCACGAGGACACCCCTATCATTAATGAGGAATTTCTAAAAGAGTAGTTGCAGCAAAGGGCAAACAACAAAAAGACAAAACTACTACAGTGTTGCCTCTAGAAGAAAAAATAGGGAAAAGACAAAAGGATGTTTTAAAATGTAATATATTTGGGGCTAGGTGAAACCCTAGTATAAAGTGCATCTTGGCCACACAATAGAATTGAATCTTGGCCATTCATTCTGCTTTTTGAAAACTATAAATAGAGGTCCCCTCCTCTCATTTTAAGAGAGTGGAGTTGTTTTAAAGGCATGTTGCACAAATTGCAATAGAAAATAAAGTGACTTATTGGTGTATTTTGGATTTCTCCACATGTTTCATGATTCTTCTCCCTTTAGTTAAAATTCTAGTTTAAGTTATTTCGCTGTTCTAGTTTCCTTTAGCTAACTTTGGTGGATTTAGTATGTTGTCTTTGGTTATGAATTTTTTGTTGTGTATGCTTTCCTTGTCCATACTTTAAGTCATTTGTTGCTGGTAGGTGACTGTGTAAAGCTAGTCTGGAATATAATTTCATAGTTGGTCTTTAATCTTTGTCTCTATTCACATTTACATGGCGAATGAATGATGAAAATCTATAGTCCTTAGAAGATAGCATAGATTTCATGATATTGTGATAATTCTGATTAAGTGAAATCCTATTTTAAGGAAATTGTCCACAACAGAAACCTCCATGATCACTGTTCATTGTAGTTGCAGGTCTAGGAACCTTCCCTCTTCCCTGGCCCTTTTTCCTTTTTTTTTTAGAAGCAACCTATGCTAAGGTTCATTGCGCATTGTAAAGCCAAATCCAATGAAACAATGGAGTTCAAGACTTTTGTTTGAACCTACAACAAAGTGCAGTAATTCCCTATCTGAAGAAATTCATTCACAGACCTGATTCTCCTACAAATTTAACTCCCATAAGGTTGACTTGTGATTCTAGAAAATCACATAAATCAACTGATATATTCCAAGCATCATCATGACCTGACATCTGAGAGACCTTGGGATAGTGTTCTGCAATTTGATTGTGGAAGATTGTCTTTGAAGAGAGGTAATGCACATGCGCATTACCTGTATTGTGAAGTGCATAAAAACACCATCAACATAATTGGCGCTAAAGGGAGGGATTTTTGGAGATAAAGCTAGATCAAATTGGGTCATTTTTCCTTGAGATATTTCATTAAGTCTTGAGATCTACACTGAACAAGGTAGAATTCTAGGAATTACAGCCCCCTGTCTGAGCTAAAAGAGCTAAATGAAGGGAACCATCTATCACCGATTCACTCAACCAACTCACTGCTATTTCACCTCCATCTTCTAAATCATCATTGACAGTACCACTTTCCACTCATCTAATCCAAACAACCTCCCAAGCTGCCACTGTATCTAGGCTGAACACTACCTTTCAGCTGAACATAGTCTCCAGCCCTATTGTTGTCCTGTTGGTTGCTGCTGCCCCTTTACAATTACAAGACAATCTAGTGCAACCACCTCCACCACCCCCTCCAATGGTGTGGATGGGAAATAACTCATCTCCTTTGGCCTTCAAACTTTACCACGATATGCCAAAGAATCTCAAGAATTTATACACGAAGTTTAACTCTCGGGATCCATAAAGCACAGCTGAGGAGCATGTCAAGATGTTTGAGATTGCCCTGAAGAATATGCAAATCATATATGAAGATGTGGCTTGCAGGCTCTTTCCCTACTCCTTAGGGGAGGAGGCCTTCTATTGGTACGCCAATTTGCTAATCGGAACTATCAATACATGGGACCTTCTAAAGAATGCTTTTTTGCAAAAGTTCAAGACTTCGGTCAGCCCAACAAACTCGTACTGACACTTCATGTTGGTTCAAAGGGAGATTAATGAATTGATCAGTTCGTTCAATGATCACTTCCACAGAGTGTACACTCGGCTGCAAGCCCCGTATATTTTCAATGATGCTTTCCATCTTACTTGTTTACTATGCAACATTGGATAACCTCACTTCAGCTCTAGTAAAGAGAATGCGACCACCACTTGCTAGGTTGGTTGATGCATGCGCTAAATCCATTATTGCCAACATAGATTTGGGGTAGAACATTTCTGGTTCGCTGCCTTCTCTTGGGAAAACTGCACATCCGACGCAAATTCAGGGGCTTACTCAAGCCTTGCAGCATCAGACACCCCTGCTGAATCCAGTACCACAACTACCTATGGTTCCACATCTTGGGCAACCAATAAATCAGGCACATCCGGTACCACACTACTTGCTGCCCCAGTAGCAACATTCCCATCCTCAGCTGTCCCAGGTGTCGATGTACCTCCAGGCAGCTGAATTCCCACCTGCTCATCAAAATCAGTTAGTTGCACAACCTGTGTTCCTCCAGAATGCTGTATGACAACCACACAATGCCGAAAAGAACAAGATTGATGATATTATAGAAATGATCAAGAAGATTTCCACATAAATGACACACTTAAGAAATCAAAATAACCAGTTGCAAGCGTCACAAAAGAACATTCAGACTAACCTTAATCATGATAACCAAGATCATCATTAAAATTGGGACAATCAGGATGTTAGCACAAGATCCAGACAAAATTATGATAGAAATTAGAATTCGGGCCAGAGCTTTGATAAAAGGCCCTTCCAAAGGAAAAACCAGAAATGGAACACAAGACCCAACAACGATGACATTCCCACATCCCTTGATCAGCCCAACAACAATGAGAACCCCGCAAGCAAAGTTTACTTGGTAGAGGCTGCTTTATCTGGTTGGTATCGCATACACAAAATGAGTCGACACTCTGAGCTGGATTGTCTAGAATTCCAAACTACTCCTGAGATTTTCCAATTTGAAGTTTAGAATGTAGTGGACAATTCATGGTGCAGAGACATTGTCTCATTCAACCCATATGACTCCTTAGTGCTAGTGGTGAATCAAGCCCCTTTCCCAAAGTCTGAATGCAATGTGTCGGAGTAGGAGGGTGCTAATTCAAATAGTTGCGATAAAGTGAAAGAGGTAAGTTTTGAAGGTCCTTTGGATCAACTTTTTGATTCAATAGATAATGATCCTAAAGATGATGAAGAAGAGCCTAGGGAAGATGAAGTTCAGATGTTCCACCAACAAACTACCCCATACAACCTCAAAAATAGATAGGTCGATGGTCATGTTGGAGGCCCTTTTACGACCTCCACTCTGCCAAATAATTTTAGCACCCCTCCCGATCCAAATGCAAGTAATAATCCGGGTTTTCCCCATACACCCACACGATATATCAATAGGAACAAACAACAAAGCAATAGCCAAAGCCAAACCACCAAATCCTCCCAAAATTTTTCATGTGATCAAAAAGTTGAGCAGATGGGGGAGTATATTGCCGAGGAATTCTAAAAGGTAAAGTTAAGCATGTCTGCATTCGAACTTCTAAAGGTGCCTGCCATCAAGAATGCCTTTTTAAGAATAATAAATGGGACTCTGTCACAAGGGTCAACTCAAGAAACTCTAGCAAAGAGGGTCTCCTTCGACGATCAACAAAATGAGTCAGTCATTAGACAAATCTTCAACAGTAAGGCGAACTTGCCAGTAGGTCAACAAGCAAACAAGTAGTCCAACAGAGTAACTAATCAGGTACCAACCCAAAGCAAGGGCAACGAGAATGAAAAAGGCCAAGTCACCCAAGTGGATGTTTTTGGGGGATTCTTTCAGGGGAAATTTGAAAATCCTCCCTTTCTGACCACCATCCGCATGTTTGGGAAGAACCTCCACAACTGCTTGCTAGATTTGGGCACATCGACCAATGTCATGCCCTTGAGCGTGTGCAAGGCACTTGGAATAACATCAACTCCCTCTCGGTGAAAGGTGACACAACTTGAAAAAATTGAGATCAACATAGTGGGGGAAATTAACAGAATACCTATGTAGATTTCTATTGATCCCCGGATCCAACAAACCATAGACATTCAGGTGGCTGATATCCGGATACATATGGTATAATCGTAGGAAGGGATTTCACAAGGGCATTGAATGGATACACTGCGACTGATTACTCACACATGTGGCTGCCATGGAAAGGAATGTCACATCAGATTGATCAAGAACCATAGATGAGATTCATAATAACTGAGTACAACAACATGAATGAGGTGTTGTATGCTGAAGCGAATTTGGGGAATTATTCCCCTATATCATATCAGAACAAGCAGGAATGCCTTGAAGATGAGGGAACAAGCGAGATTTTCCTCGTACTATGCAGCCCGCCTGCTAATTTAACCAAGGCCTCTTAGAGAACTAAAGTGCTAATAGAATCTGATGATGAAGAGTGAAGAGAGGACAAAAGTCTTGGATTGCTGGATGGTTTCCAAGATTTCATGAAAAAATGTGATCAAGACTAGCTTAGTCTGGGGACCCGAATGAACTTTAAGGAAATCTTTCTCCCTAAATTGGTGCAGGGTACATAATGCTTCTCACTCATAGTTCGACTATTGTTTGTGTCAAATGGAAATTGAACACATTAAAAGACAGGCTACTTCAAAGGAGAAAGCAGGTTTTGCACCACCCGAACAAACACATTCCATCCCTTCACCTCCCAAAATGGTTACTGAAATGAAGGCCCCAACGAATGTGAAAATCAGATCTATTGGTTCTACGTTGAAGGATTCTCCTGGATTCTAGATGTTGTGCTTTGATGGGTCTAAATCCAAGCACGTAGCTGGGATAGGTTTCAAATTGATCAGTCCCAAAGGTAAATCATAATTTGTTGCTGATAGACTTTAGTTTTATTGTACCAATAACATAGCAGAGTATGAGGATTTAGTCTTGGGCATCTTAATGGCATTAAGAAAGGGTGTCAAAATTCCCCAAATGTTCAAAGATTTGGAGTTGGTCGTAAAGCAAGTTAGGAAGCTTTATTCTTGCTATGATCAAAGACTCACCAGCTAAAGGCACTGCGTATGGGATCTACTAGAAGGGTTGGATGCATTTTATATTCAATTGATCCCGTGCACTCAGAATCATACTACCAATGCCTTGGTGTAGGTAGTAGGCACACTGTAGCCACTATCCCTATCTGGCCTCAGAAGATTCACGGTGGATCTCACCTCCATCCCATCAGTGCTGGATAACGTAGCCAATTTCTAGGTATTCAATGATGACAAACACATCCTGGATTTTATCACCAGTTCGGATGTGTTTGCTACACAGATAATCGACGAGGTGGAACTTTAGGAGGCTGACCTAGATATAGAAGGGATCATTAACCTGAAGACCAATACCATCCCTAGGGGAATGGTCCAATTAGAATGAATCTTTGACCTTGATCAGATCATAGATCAAGATCAACAGGGTAAGAAGGATTCCATTACCAAAGACAAAGACAGTTTAAAGAGCAGCTATCAAATCATAGTCCAGAAGGATCTTTTTCATTGGTAATGGAAAACCTAATTGAGAATGTCAAAATGTCTTTGGTTGAGAGTTATCCCTTCCAGTTTGGGTCTCTAATAATGTGTTTAGTGTTCTACTTTTTGAATTCGTTACAGTCAAAGGAGAATGTCAAGTGGAAGTCTGGCATCCCTGTTGGAAAGCAAATTTTTTAGATATTTGGAATGTTTAGAAGATAAATAAAATGCAGGAAAAGTTTATCTCTTATCCTTGCAGATCAATCTGTGCTCTGATGTGATAGTGTCTAGTGCTACACCTCTTAGTCAGTTTGAGGAGTGTTCCTCCTCTGGTAAGAGGCAGTTAGAGGTTTTCATTGGTGGTTCCCCTGTAGAACCTAAAAGGAGGAAAATTAAAACAAAGGATGTCATCACTATCTCAGAAGATAAGGATAAGGAAGAATATTTTCGGCCTGATTCAGATGAATTTCATTTTGTTTTGGACAAGGGTGATATGAAAAAAATTGGTGAAATATGGAATTCCTACCAGTGGGCCTAGAATTGAAGATTTGTTGGTTGATTATCTGCTCAAAAAGGGTATTATTATTTCTACTATTTCTGACTCATTACTAGATGATTTGGTAGAAGTTGTTGAAGAAAGGTTGTTGTAGGAAGGATCTGAAGGACATAAAATCCAAGCTATGATTGAAAGGTGTGTCATAGAAAAACATAAGTTATCCAAACACATTGGTGAGACAAAAAAATGCATTAAGGAGATGTCTGACATCTATAAATACTATCTCTGGTGGATTGATGTTATTGATAATTTTAGAAGCATAATTCATCTTATTGAATCTAAATTTAATGATATTGGGAATTTTTTTGACTTATTCAAAGATAAAGATAAAAAACAAAGAATAATATTTGGTGAGATGCAAGTTGAGTTATTGTCTACTTATAGATAGAGGGATGATTTGGTTAAAACTTTCTGGCAGGTCAAAGAAATTGTTGAGGTCTAGTTGGATCATCTCTTCGGGATACTTTCTGATGCAGTGGATTGTGAACATCAGTGCCTGTCTCTAGACTGGTCATCTTCATTTGGTTTTTTGGTTCTACTGGATAATATGTGTGCTAGAATGGTTTCAGAAGTGCAAGCTTGGAAGAAAATTCTTCCAATTTTAAGAGAAAGATACAAGAAAATATTTCATGTGAAAAGTGTTATTTTTACTTGATTTTTTGAATGTTCTTATTTGGCCCTTTTCCTTTGATGAAAAAAAGGGGGAGAAAATGAAGAGGAAAACAAAAACAAAAAGAGGAATTGAATTTCTTAAAAAAGGGGGAGCACTTGGAGTATTTTGTTTGCAGTTTTTGAAGTTTTGAGGTTTTGATGTTTTGTCATGATTAATGCCAAAGAGGGAGATTGTTGAGAAGTTGTTGACTTTGCATTGTTATTGATGTCAAAACCTAGGATTTAGAAGGTTGTGCTTTAGATGATATACAAAAATTGATATATCCTATTGTATGCTATGATGTTGCGTAGTGTGGATGTTATCCTCGATCTAGATATGACAATACTTATTTTTGGGACATATGTGGAAGATAATTAATATAGAATAATGAAGACTAATCTTTTGATACTGGTTGTTGTGCCTAAAGATTATTCTAGGTATCCTTGTTATTCAGACATTCATGTAGCATGTTACAAGTTTTGGTATGTCTAAATGCCTTCCTTCGGTTGGTACTGAAATTGATGATGATCAAGATTTGGTCTTGTTTGTGGTGTTCCTATCAATTAATGATGATCAATATTTGGTCTTGGTTGTGGCATTCCTATCGGCTCCAAAATATATTTCATGTAATTCAAAGCTTGCTATCTTTTGGTAATTATGCAATTTGATGAACTTATCTTATGCATGACCTATTTATGGGTTCCTTGGTAATGTGGTAAGAAGATCTTTATGTGCGACCTATCCTTTGGATTTTGTGCTAGTGTGCCAAGCCTTATTGAGTATTTCAAGGTTTTTCTTCAAGCCAACATGTCTTGTTAGGCCGACTCATTTTGTTCTTTGGGTATATATATATGCATATATATATGTAGAACATCTCTTTGGTATCGAACATGAAGTGTGGTGTGTTCGTAAAATGATAAGGGTGAGAAGGATTGTGTGACAAGAAACAAAGAAGGAAGTGGAGGCGAGTGTCAAGTAGAAGTAATCTACATTGTAGAATTTGTGCAAGGAAAGTGGTTAGAAGATTCTTGATCGGATCTACTGCAGACAGATAAATTATGGTCTTAACTAGAACTACCTTCATGCATATGTAGATGCAGCTTCATTAATTCATGTTTTGTCTATTTTGTAATCAAATGTTTTTGTATTAATAAGGCAGTCATCCCACCTCCAATGAGCCTTACCTATAGTGATAATTTTGGAAGTGAGCCCTTATAAAAATCACCTTAACTAGTGTCACCTTAACCGATGTTTTATAATTGAGAATTAGCATTCTCTGTGATTTTTCCCATCTTGGGTTTTTATGTAAATTCTAGTGTCCATTGTGCATGGTATTTTTTAGTGCTTTCATGTTCATATATGTTTTAATTATTATCTAATTGATTTAAGATTGCTCCAAATTAATTAAAGAAAGGAAAAGTGTTTTGTGATAATTAATTCACCCCCACTCTCAGTTATTCAAATTGTTCAACAATTATAATTCATCTTCAAAGTCATCCATGAACACCATTGAAGCATAAAGCCCTCTAAAAGCAATCCATGTGAACAAGCATGTAACCACACATCATATGCCATGCTTCAACCTTCACAAATGCTAACAAGAGCTAACCTGTCAACTAGCCAACCCTAGACAACTACCCTTGTGTTTTATTTTATAGAAACAAGCTCACACAAAACCACCAAGTGGTATAACATAAAACCATGTGACTAAAACCATGAGATTACAAAACCATGATCCCACATTTAATATTGGGTACTTTATTAAATTACATTCCCCAATATTAAAGAAATACATTTTACAACTTATATTCAAATTATGTCCCACTATTACATACAACATAAAGTGGCCCCAAGAATGTTAAATCCTAGTGATGCACGTAATTCTAGGTCCCCTAGGTCCACCACACACATAATAATAAATTAAACATTATGCAAGGTGTACAACACCTGATTCCTAACATTCTCACACTTGTTGTATACATTGCATAAGGGGTAACAAGTAACCTCAACACATAAACAAGGGAACAATCCCTCTAACCACATATACCATCAAGGAATCAAAGTGCTCCATGTGCTCCATCAAGATACTTGCAACAAGAAATAATTTGGCCACCATCCTTAGCATGAACTATCTCCTCCTCCATCATACCAACACACAAAGATAAGAAGCTATCCGAAGAGAAGCCACACAAACTGTCACAAAAAAATCATAAATCTTGTCCCAATTGATATCCCAAACACAAACATTTATTCCAAAGGTATCCATATGCACCAGTATCTATCAAGATAACTAACCATAGCTTAAATAACACTCACAAGAAGTTATAACACATATAACTATCCATACCTCCAAGGGGTACATAACATAGTAAACTCATGCCATCAAAATATACACCCATAAATTTCAATCACAAGCTCCATGTGCAAACCTATCAATAAAGATCATACATATTTAGGAACTCCTAATGCATGGGCAATGAAAATATGAAAAATGATATACAAACAACATCATGTAGTACCAAGCATCATCCACAATGATATGAAAAACCTATAAACCAATAAACTATAATAACAACTCTCACCACAAGTCTCTATAGCTCTCCCATGTTCTCCACACCCAACAAAGGAAAGACATAAAGGAACCTCCATGTCATCACCAAAGAACATAAGTGAAAACACATGACCAAAATATAGTGATCACAATAGGTCCAACCAAACCTCAAGCCCAATGTAATGTGAAACCAAACATCTAAGATGACAACCAAGACCAAAGAGAGAAACACTGCACATCATACAATTGTAGAAAGTACTTCAAAACACACCTCTAAATTCCAATTGTTTCATGTATGATCTCCTCTACAACACCTCAATAGAAAATCCATAACAAAACCCAATAGTTCAATCATGAAGATCAAACATAACATATGTATCATGTAACTAACATGTATGTAATCCTCTCAAAACAAGATCAATGCGACCATTCCCAAAGAATGAAATCAACCCATAAAATATCTCCAAAACTCAACATCAATGAATTTACTCACAATTCGTAAGGAGATAAGCATGCCAACACTCCTCAAATGAACCCTCTAAAACCAAATATTCATAGCTCAAGATCCATATGCATGAGAAGACAAAGGATAAACATAATGCACTTGAAAGAAATAATGGGAAATACCTCTCAAGTAAACCACTGAGTAGACCAAGAGTGGGGAATGAAAATGCTCCTCAAAGATACCCAATTCATCATGAATCATTGAAGAACACTCTCCTCATACTTCCATGTTGGACTCGCGTCCAACCAAGTTGTAGGCTCCTAAAACTTCCTATTGAAATCTCATCAAGAGAAACCATCTCAACAACATGTCTCTAACCACAACAAAATTACAAGCCTCACCTAAGTCTTTACATTTTAATGAGCACCTAGAACCAATCTATACATTCCATACTCCAAATGCAACATAGAACCAAACAAGATCATGTACTTAATACAAAGAGAACCAAACAAGATCAATATCAAAGCTCCACTCATGAATCAGGAACATAATCATGAAAATATGATCTAACCATCTCCTCCTAGGACATCACATGCTCCATATGAACATAACATATTCTCTAATCAACATAACATGCATCTGTATCATGCGTGAACTCTAATGTGCACAAACAAGATTATACCATGATATAATAGAAATCATACTATCAAACAAGGATAACATGTCAAAAGAGAAAACATATAGAACACCTCAACCAAAGACTCCATGAGTCCTCTATGGCTCCAAGATGTCAAAATCTCCAATCATCATGAAGATAGCCATATCCCATCAGTGAACTCTCAAATGTGAAAGACCCTTCTACAACAATGGGATATAAGAGCTCTTGCAAACATTTAAAACACTAAGGAAGATCATCCACCATCAAATGGTGAATCCACATTAGTTCCAACAACTCCCATTGAATCATGATATCGAGTCACACATGACATCATGATAACCATCTCCTAAATAAATATCATCTAGTTCTACACACACAACTAGCATATCAGTAACATCAAATGAAACCAAGATCTCCAATCTAAGAAGATACAACCACCAAAAAACCATCAGGAATATATCCAACATTGCCAATCCATCACCATCAAAAAATCCCACTAAAATGTGTAACCACACTATCCATGAAAAATTGATAAAACCATCATACTACAAGGCCCAAAACCAACTATGCAAGTACTATAAACATCATCCATCTTCTCATCTCAAAACACACATACCAATGTACAAATGACCATAGTTAAGGCCAACTAACAAAGTCTATAATAACACTAGGTCAAATTGGTGGATATAGATAGTCCACATTCAATTCATCCCACAACAATCAATAGGTTTCACATACCTACCAATTACATAACTCGTAGATCAAATCATTGAAACATGCAAACTCATCATCACATTAGTAAATTACAAAGTGAGGTATCAAAGAGAATAATCTTGTAGACATCAAGATTTAAATACCAAATCAACCACATATCTAATTTTCCAAGCATGTCCACACCCAAGTACCATAGTCAAGGAACCAAACAAGAATCTAAGAGAGAAGAAACAACCTCCTAACACCAAAACACCACAAACTTTATTATTTCATGCCAATGCAAGTGTAACTACATAATCATGACACCATAATCAACACCAATGTTTTACTTGTACTCAACTATCACCCATACGAGACTCCAAGTCTCAAACCATGTTTAAACATGTCCTCAAAACCAAAGACAACCTGTGTACCTAACACTATCAAAGTCCAATTCTAAAAAGAACTTGTACTTGTATCGAGAAGCACCAGATCTAATAATTAATTATACCATCATGAAAATCACATGAAAACATATACTCCCTCAAGGTTTCATCTCTTGATTCATATGGATACTCACACAATCACACCCTGAGTCTTAGGCACCCACAAGTGTTCAAACAAGTACAAAAATCTCCATACTCATCAAAATAAAAATGTAATAGAACCGTTGTTAAGTACACTAAGCATTCTCTCCAATGCCTATTCAAAATTGAAAAAATGATTTGTTATGCAAAATTTATACTCAAAGCTATGTACAAGAGAAAATATGGATTTTAGGATCCAAAAACTGGTCTAAACAACAAACCTAGGAAACTAAACCTATACAATAGTGTAGTGCACAAAGAGAGCTTTTCGATGAGTATAAGAAGTAAAAAATATGACCATATAGGTGAAAGTTATGCCCCTTGGAATTAAATTACCCAATTCTAGTATATAAATGAACATTGGTGGTGGCAAAGTGATTGAGCAGTGGTCCACTGGTGGTGATGGCACCACTCGCTAGCCTAGAACCAATGCCACATTTCAATTGGATTAAATTTTGCATATATTTGAAAAATTTGGTGGGATTTTAAATAGTAAATGGTGGTATTAAAACAAAAATTTAATGGGAAAATTTAAATGTTTGAATTTTCTAGCCACCTCTGTTGGACAAGGGACCAAAGTTGGGGGCCAAAGGCTTCATCGAATTGGCAACCCCACCAGTCGAGGGTACTACCAAGTACCGTCAATAAGAAAGGGGTGGTGTGGGGTCTGCGGACCCACCTTGCCCCCTTAATTTTTTTTATTTTAATAAAATCAAATCGGTTTTAAATACAAGATTTTATTTTATTTTCCTATAGATGGTGAAATTGCAAGCCGTACGACTATATGGCCAATTTTTTTTTTCTTTTTTTTCACAGTGAGAAAAATAGGTCGATTTTTTATATGATTTTATGTTTCTTGGTCAACTCGGATCCAACACTAAGGTCCATTTTGTCCTAGGGGGTCATCTGCAATACTTCCCCCACAAAACTCTCATTTGAATGCACATCCAAGAAACCCATTTGACCCAACATTTTCCAAACCCCAAATCTGCAAACATCCCATCATAAAAACAAAACCAAAAATATCATATCTATAATGAACAACCTACAAAACTCTCATATCTTGTCATGTCTTTCATTCTCTCATACAAAACCGTAGATTTAGACTTAAACAAGATTTTGTCAACCTAGGGCTATCCAACTACAACCATGGCTCTAATACTAAATGAAAGGAAACTTGCAGCCATCTAATGATAATTTTCACATAACCCAAAAGAGAAATTTATGCTAACAAGTATTCAAAATCCATATGCAAGAGAATAGAAAACATACCCATGAAAGAGTGACACAAGATAAACCTCAGGAAAATTCTCAAGAGGGAAAAAAATAACCTCCAAAATCATATGTGACTGATGTATTATTCAACAATAAACATTACAATACATCTTCAAAGTCCTCCATGAACACCATTAAACCATCAATCCCTTTACAAGAAATCCATGTGAAAGAGAGTGTAACCACACATCCCATACCATGCTTCAACCTTCACAAATTCTAACAAGAGCTAACCTGTCAACCAACCAACCCTAGAAAACTACCCTTTAGTTTTCTTTTATAGAAACAGGCTCACACAAAACCACCAAGTGGTATTACATAAAACCAAGTGACTAAAATCATGAGATTAAAAAAACATGATCCCACATTTAATTTTGGGTACTTTATAAAATTACTTTCCCCAGTATTAAATAAATATATTTTACTACATATATTCGACTTATGTCCCAATGTTACATACAACATAAAGTGGCCACAAGAATGTTAACTCCTAGTTATGCACATACTTCTAGGCCCCCTAGGTGTACCACACACATAATAATAAATTAAATGTTATAAACATTATGCAAGGTGTACAACACCTAATTCCTAAAAATATGTTCCCAAAAAGCTGACTCATGAAAATAGGTTTTCCCCAAAGAAATGTTATATAATTAACAAGATAAAATAGGACATGAGGGACCGAAAGATCTAGGGTCAATATAGATGAGAGATAATGTATAGATCATATGCTTTGAGTTGACATTATTCCCCAAATACTTGTGGAACTATGAACACAAGTGAGTAATAACATATGAAGACAAGATCAAAAGGCTTTTGGGTCAACATGGAAGAGACCTAAATTTCTTAACACTTTGCATTGTTCCAAAAAGGAATAAAAGAAAGACATTTATAGCATAAAGAGGAATTCAAATATAAATAGAGGAATGTTACAACATATTCATTCTCTTTTTATCCTTGTGCCAATGAGAACAAAAAGGTTCATCTGAGGAGAACTAACAAACATAAATACATGTCAAGAAACACATTATAGGGAGATCACATTACATATAAGAAAAGACACAAAAGGTACTACACATGCAAGCTGATCTATATAAAAGTGTCTACATCCCAATATTTCTCATCATAAATACAAAAATTTTAGTAGAAGGATATGTACTAGGTTCAACACATGGTGGGTCACTTCCTGAAGGAGGATCATCATAGTTGCCCCCATCTAAATTCATTGATTTTTTGAACGTAAGTGATAAGTCATTATGATATTTTTTTCTTTTATTTTATCTTATGAATTGGTATCATAATATACCACAATGGGTTGTACATTAGTGCTACCAGCATGATCGTAAGAAATATCAACCATTTGAGTAATTTTTGGACTAGGTGGTAAGGAGGGGGATGAGATTTTGAGTCTTTAGCTTTGTTGGGAAAGATAAGATTCAACTTCATGATTTTGTGAGGGAGGTGAAGTGGATTTGGGTGATGATGAGGATGGATGGGTGGGATTTATCTCATTGGAATTTGATTATATGGATGGGAGATCATTAGATAATAATTTTTCATATTTAGTACACTAACGAGCCATAACACAATGTCTTCTCTTGTGCTTCTTTGCATTTTATTTTTGTCTTGCATGAGCTTCGACTTGTGAAGAGGGGATTGGGGTGTTTTCTAACATTGGAAACTTTTGTTCCTTTTTAGGAGGAATTGAAGGAACTATTGAAGGTTGGGAAACAATAGGGGTTGTGGGTTTTTGCAAAAAGGATTTTTTTTCTTTAGGAGGCACAAAAGTAATCCTCGAAGGCCTCGTTGAATAGTTGTCTTGTGTTTCCTGATAAGATGGAAGAAGGGGAACCATGCCATAAATTCCAGGTGGTCAAGGATAAGGAAAACTCTTAGTTCGGTCTAAGGTTCATTTGCCACTCATGGAGTAGGAGGAACAACCATCATAGCCATTAGAGACTGAGGAGCCTCTGGAGGGATATTAGTAAGGGATAATTAAGCTATATTCTTGGCTTTGAATTTTTCAAATGATACAAATAGAAAATATTCATGAGGTTGAGTAGGTTGTGCTATTTGAGGCTAAAAATAATCAAGGGAAAAAATTCATGAAGAGCTAAAGGTTTAAACCCACTATGATAAATAGTATGTAATTTTCCTTCAAATGAGAATTTGAGACATTTATGAATAATTGAGGGAACCACATTCATGGAGGTAAGTCGTGGATGACCTAACCTCACATGAAATTGATCTGAGGTCAAGATCATGGTAAATAGGATATCTAACTTTTTAGGTCCAACTTGAATTGGGAGGGTTAAAGAACCAATTGTAGGGTGAGTAGAACCATCATGAGATTTTAGTGAGACTTTCAATTGTTCATAATCATCTTGATATAGTTTATGCACATAAATAAATTCCTCAGTGATCATGTTTATTAAACATACCTGATCAATGAGTATTCCCCATGTGGTTTTATCATTAATTTTACTAGTAATGTAAAGAGGAACATCATATGTATATACAAAAGCCTCAATATGTGTAAAATTAATATCAAGTAAGAGATTAGGCTGGTCTTGATGAGGATGAACATCAATCATATTAAACATATTAGGTAATATCATCAACATTTCTTTCATGATCAGTTTGTTCAACAAGGTTAGTTGAATGACTTGGTAATGGATTGGTAAATATTCACATATTTTGATTAGGTGGCACAACTAATTTTTTCCATTTATTATTTGCACTAGCCAACTAGATGATATTAGAATCAATGGGGTCTTTCACTTGGTGCTTAAAACACATACATCTTTCTATATCATGTACTCGTGTACAATGATATTGATAGAAATATTTCACATTAAAGTGAGGAGGTAAGGGTTTTGTGGTATCAAAAGAAAGAATGAGAGAAAGTTTAATCATATTTTTATTAAGTAACTATAACATAATAGCATAAAGACAATTGAGAAATTATAAAAATAATCTATCTCTTGGCTTAAATTGATAAGTGTTGTAGACATAGTAGAAACTTGTGTTTGAACGTTATTGGAAGATGGAGGATAGTTTATTTTGATGATTTTTTATTTTATTTTTAAATTATTGATAATTAGGTTGATGAATGGCTTTAGATTGACTATTAAGAGCCAATGAAGGTGAACCTTCATATTGGCTAACTGAGATTTGATAATGTTAGGTTTTAAGTTTTCAATAAAGACTTTTTGTATCTCGACATCCGGGAGGGAATATAAAATTT
>CM021101.1:300419991-300487134 GCA_007115665.2 Sequoiadendron giganteum
TTTTTGGATGTTTTGGATTTTGAATTTATAATTTTGTGAATGTTTTTTGGATTTTTTATGAACATTTTACAATTTTTTTGGGTTTTTCGAGAGATGTCAAATAACCTTAAGACATAAAAGAACCCAATCTCATCCATAACAAAATTCCCCCAATGTGACATGATAGACTACCTCGATATAGGTAGGACAAACTGACCTTTGGAATATGCCAAGTAGTACTAAGGGGATTGTGATACTTCACAACATCAAGCTATGATAAAGAAACAGATGGGTGATGGAAGAAATATGATGAATGATACGAGGGATGGATGAGATGGCAAAGAATGATAGGATAAAGAGCCAAAGAATAGATGGAGATGCTTTATTTATGCAAGGCACATGTTATTTTTTTCTTTACTATTTTCAATCATTTTCCTCATTATTTTGGGGTTTGATCATTTTTTGTTTTTTTTTTGTATTTTCAGATTTATACCCTTCAAGACTGGGCATATTTTTTTTTGAGATGCAAGTTGTTGGTTGGTTCCTGCAAGGGTTCACCTTTAGGTGTTGACAATTGGTATGCTCCTAATCCATAGCTTGTTGTGACAACAAATGGACCCAACCAATTAGGCTCAAATTTTCTTTACTATCTTGATTTGGAAGATTCTTCTGATTCTGCTTTAAGACAAGATCCTCTACCTGAAAAGAAAGACATTTGATCTTCTTGTTATAGCTTTGTTTCAGTCAGTTTTGATATACTTGCAAGTGATTGAGGGTGTCAAGATGATGCTTATCTAGGAATTCTAGTTCATTTAGTTGAGATATTCTATATTCTTCATTGGTGATCAAGTTTTGTAGTGACACTCGCAATGATGGGATTTGAACCTCAATAAGAAGAATGGATTCTGATCTATAGACCAAGGAGAATGGGGTTGCACTTGTAGGTGTGTAGACACTAGTTCAATAGGCCCAAAGAGCGAGATTTAACTTTAGGTGCCAGTCACGACCAAATTTATTGACCATTTTATTTAGGATTTTCAGAATGGTCTTGTCTATAGCCTTAGCTTGGCCATTGCCTTGGGGATAATATAGGGTAGAGAATCAGTGTTGGATGTTGAATCTTTCACACAACTCTTTCACATCCTAATTTTTGAAGAGTGTACCATTATCTAAGATAAGGGTTTGTGGAGCACAATAATGACAAATTAGGTAATGCAAGATAAATTTGGCAATTTCCTTCCGCATTATGTAGGTCATAGGGATGGCTTCAACCCACTTTGTAAAGTACTCAGTGGTTGTTATGAAAAACTTGTGGTTGCTAGATGAAGTTGGGGTAATCTTTCCTATCAGGTCAAACCCCCACTACGAGAAACTCCAGTGTGTGATGATTGGTTACAATTCCTGAGTTGGAGCATGAATTAGATCTCCATGTATTTGACACTGGGCCCATTTTTGCATATATTGATGAGCTTCTCTTTCCATGGTTGGCCAATTGTACCTTGTCTTCAACAGTTTCTTAGCTAAAGTCATACCACTAGAATGGGAACCACATATTCCATTGTATAGTTATGTTAAAGTAGTCAAGGCTTCCTCTTGGTTAAGAAATCATAGTAATGTCCCTTCAATGCTTCGACAGTAAATTGTATCACCTAGGATCACGAATCGGGATGCCTTTTTGACAAAGGTCTTTTTAAAGTTGGAGGTGATATCAAATGGGAGGGTTCCTCTGCTTAGGTAGGTGAATATGTCATGATACCATGGGGATCTAGGACCAACAATGACACATATGAATTCAAATTCAAGGATTTCAAAAGTTGGTATGAGAATTTGTTCTACCAAGAATTCACATTGGAGGATGTTGTTTGGCATGTCCAATAGTGACCCAATTGTTGCCATTGTGTCTACTACTCTCTTGTTCATGCAAGAATTTTGGTCAAAATTTATGTCCATAAGAATATCTTTGAGACTTTCTAACATCTTCCTGTAAGGAGTAAGCTTGTCATCCTTAGTTTGATAATCTTCATCGACTTGGTTGATAACCAGTTGTGATTCCCCATAGACTTTCATCTCCTATATTTGCCACTGAACTACTATCCTTAAACCTATGATTAGGGCTTCGTACTCAGTAATGTTGTTGGTACACGAAAATGATAGCTTATATGACTTTGGGATATAGTACCCTTGAAGGGTGATGAAAATAATACCTCCTCCTAATCCATGTCGGATGAATGATCCATCAAATTACATCTTCCACTTACTGGTTATCTCGATAAGGAACACTAATTCATCAAGGAATTTAGATATCAAGGGGTTCTCTTCATAGATAGGTGCATCTGCTAGTTAGTATGTGATTACTTGTCCTTTAATTGTCTTTTTCTCCACATAATCTATATCAAATATAGCTAATATCTTACCCATTTGGCCATTCGCCCAGTGAAAGTTGCTTTGGATAATAGTTATTTCAGTGGGTCAATTTTTACAATAAGTTTGATTTGATGTGACAACATGTAATGTTTGAACTCTTGTAAAGAAAAAAATACTACTAGGCATGATTTTTCAATGGGTGAATAGTTCATTTCATAGCCCACCAATTTCCTACTGATATAATAGATAACTCTTTTATTTCTATCTTCATCATGTTGTGCTAGAAGAGCACCTAGTGTTGCTGATGTTGTTGAGATGTACAAGATCAATGGTTTCTTTGGTATTGGTGGCATGAGTAATAGAGGTGTCAATAGATAGTATTTGATATTCTAGAAAGATTTATCACACTTCTCATCCCACTTGTAAGTTATTCCTTTATAAAGAAGATGTGAAAAGGGATGAATTTTATCTGATAGTTATGCTATGAACCTTCTGATAGACTACAATCTTCCTTGTAATCCTTTGATCCGCTTCAATGTTTGTGATGGTTCCATTTCTAGGATGGCTTTTAATTTTTTCGAATCAATTTACATCCATCTTTGAGAGATGATATAATGAAGAATTTTTCCTGATGTGACCCCAAAGACAGGTTTTGGATTTAGCCTTACTTTGTATTCTTCAAGTCTGTCAAAGATGGGTCCTAAGACTTCTATGTGCTAGGAACACTAATTCATTAGGGAATTTAGATATCAAGGGGTTCTTTGCATAGATAGGTGCATCTAATAGTTGGTATGTGATTACTTTTCCTTTAATTGCCTTGTGCTCCACATACTCTATGCCAAATTTAGTTAAGATCATTACCCATTTGGCCATTCGCCTAGTGAGAGTTGCTTTGGATAACATGTAATTCAGTTGGTTGATCTTTGTAATAAGTTTGATTTGATGTGACATGTAATGTCTGAAATTTTTTGAAGCAAAAAATACTACTACGCATGCTTTTTCAATGGGTGAATAGTTCATTTCATATCCCACCAATGTCCTACTAATGTAATAGATAGCTCTTTCCTTTCCATCTTCATCATGTTGTGTTAGAAGAGCACCTAGTGTTGTTGATGTTGCTGAGATGTACAAGATCAATGGTTTATATGGTATTGGTGGAATGAGTATTAGAGGTGTCAATAGATAGTCTTTGATCTTCTAGAAATCTTTATTGCAATTCTCATTCCACTTGTAGGTTATTCCTTTATGAAGATGTGAAAAGGGATGGATTTTGTATTATGGTTGTGCTATGAACCTTTGATGGATTGCAATCTTCCTTGTAATCCTCTCATCTACTTTAGTGTTCGTGATGGTTCCATGTATAGGATGTATTTTATTTTTTTGGGATAAATTTCTATCCCTCTTTGTGAGATGATATAGCCAAGAAGTTTTCCTGATGTGGCCCCTATAAGAGAGGGGGACCAACCACATCAAGGCCCTAGGTCATGGAGGGCCGAGAGTAGTAGGTTGCCATAACTTACCTCAATTTAAGGGAATGTTAGGAAAGGACGGATGAGAATGACGAGGACTATAATGTCCTTCGATTACTCTGCAAACTCGAGATTCTAAAGGATACTAGGTGAGTTGATTTTCAAGGTCAACTCTATGTCTTGGATAACTCTTTGTTATAGGATAGAAGTGTGGTTTTGGGATGACAACACAACACACTGGAATATCTTAGGTGTGCTAGCATTCGTATGGATATTGAACCAGAAAGACAAGGTCTACCACTAAAATAAAAAACTAACAACCTAGCTAATGGTTTCTAAGTGAACAAAATAACACTGTGAAATGTGAAACATATAAATAGATATGATAAAATGAGTAGGCTAAGGTAAGGGTGACAAGAACGATCTCACACAAGAGCTTGTTCACCAACACGCTCCAAGATATCTCCACCTACACATAGAAGAGAGATAAATTGTTAGGGGTTGTTTAGGTGCCTGACTTAGTCAGACCCCTGTTTTGGTGTTTCCACCTCCACAAGAAACCAAGTTTGTAATGATATAGAAATAATACGATAAAGAAGGAAGTACAAGTAAGGAACACTAAAACACTACAAAACAGTAATGTGCTAACTCAACCAAGTAATAAAGATGGAAAGTAGAGAACTTACCACCTCCAGCAAGAGTGCTTAAGGCTAATGGGGGAGAGAATGAGAGGAAATGAAGCCTCTGGCTCAATGGTGTTGTTCTATAGTTGCTCTATTAAAGTGATGGAGTGATGGAATTGTTGCTATGGAGTGCAAGAATGTGCTTGAGTTCTTGAAGTGACTGCTAGAATGCTTGGAGAGATTATGAAGAAGCTTGAAAATGGATGAAGGTGAGTGAATTTGAAGGAGAGATGGAGAAAATGACCATATTTAGGTCATTCAGCTGAAGAGGGGCATTACAATTCGACCTCCAATGAGAAGTGTAACACCTTTGTTTGTTCTAGCCATAGGAATTCACCAGGGTTGTAAGCACATCGTGCGGACATCTATGTGTCGCATAGGAATCCTTGACATTTATTCCCCCATCGACGCTGAAAAGAGGTGCCAAGTGGAATGAGGATAGTGGGCTTATGTGGAATTAAGCCTCTTAATTTGGTTCTCTAATTTGGAGAAGGGTAAAAGGGGAATTTGCGTTAGGGGTGCAAATTTTATCCTATACAACCCCAAAGACATACTTTTTTGGATTTCGCCTTACTTTATATTCTTCAATTCTGTCGAAGATGGGTCCTAAGACTTCTATGTGCTCACTTTTTTTCCTTTATTTATCCAAAATATTGTCGACATAATATTCAAGTGTTTTTTGGATCATGTAATGAAAGATGAGTCATTGCTCTCTGATAGGTTGCTCCTACATTCATCAACCCAAATGGTATCACATTCTAGCAATAGCTTCCCCATTTACAAGTGAATGTTGTTTTGTGTTGATCATCCTTGGTGATTATGATCTGATTGTATCCTAAAAAAGCATCCATTAGTGCTAGAATTTCACGCCCAGTTGTTAAGTCTATGATGAGGTCGATGTTAGGAAGAGGGAAATCATCCTTCGAGCTTTGTTTAGGGGTCTAAAATCTGTGCATATATTGATGCTTCTAGTGGGTTTTGAGATTGGTACAGGTTTTAAACCCACTTAGGATAATCTATTGGTCAGATAAATCCAACATCAAGAAGCTTTTGTAACTCTAGTTTCATCAAGAGTTATATCTGAGGGTGCATCTTCCTTAACTTATGCTTCACTAGTTTGGCTTCAGGATAAACTACTAAGTGATGTGCAACTACTTGTAGATCAAGCCCTGACATATCAGTGTAGGACCATGCAAAGTTGGCTCTTCGCTCTTTCAAGAATGTTGATAGGTTTTTCTGTTCTTCATCCAACAAGGATTCGACATATAAAGTGATCTTGTGTGCTTCTTATGTTTCCACATTGATTGGAGTGGCCATTCTTGCTAGTATTGCTAACTTCTCTAAATGCATTGCACTAAGGGGGAGATTTAATCCCTCATCCTTGGGTGCCTCAGAGAGGTTTTCACCCTTGGATATGTCCTTTCTTTTAACTATTTTTGGATCAGAAAGTGCCACAGTGTGGTTTTCACTCAAAGATCTGCATGTTATTTGCATTTCATCAATTTTGTGATCGAAGGAATCAATCATTTCCCTATAGTATGCCCTTGTGTCTAGCTCTATGCAAAAACCTCCTTTGTGATTTTCCCATGGTAAGTTGTCATGGAGTCCCATGAATTCTGAGATTGCTTCATCATTTTTGAATAAATCAAGAATCGGTGGTCTTTGTTGGTCCATGCCAATGAGTTATGGGTATACTAGGTGTATTTCAGATGGTTGATTGCTTGGAGGAAAGGATGTTATGGATATCATGAAGAGATATTTATTCTCAAATAGGTCAAAAAAATAAAGGGAGAAGTCATCTAAGGTCGTATCACATGATGTGGTTAACCAAGAGGAAGCCTCGACCCATTTAGCGAAAGTACCTTTTCCAATAAGAGTGACCTTGCGAGTAGTAAAACCTAAGCCAAGATTATTTATTTGTTTCTTAGAAATGATAGGTTCTAGCAAACTATTATCATTTTTTCCCAGTTTATCATTCTTGTTATATCCCCATCCCTTCATTAGCTACAAGATTTTGTTGTCATGTTCCATGGGAAGAATAGGGACAAATTTTTCATCATGATAGAGGAGTTTAGAGACATCCTCCTCATTGATATCTTATTGGTTTAGATCCCCCCACTTGGTGAAGGTATTAGCTGCCATATTGATTGTTTTGGGCTCTATTTTGCTAGATGTGGGTTTCCCATGGGATTTGGGAGAAAGAGGTAACTCTCCCAAAAGAAAGGTATTTTTCATTAGTTTATATTTTCCACAACCATCATCTTGGATCATTGCTTTGATATTAGGAATATTCTACAAAATGGGTGTTGTTGTCTCTAGGGTAGACACAAGGGATGCCAAATCAACAAATGAGGTAGGTGTGGGTGTAGGCCCTTCATCATTCTTAGGAACTTGGGGTATCTTGTAAAACTTGGCCTCAAGATTTTTGCAGTAGTAAAAGGGCTTAGGATCTCCATGGATGGTAACTTCTCGACCTTCAAAGGGAAAATTTACACAATGATGATAGGTCAAGACTATAGCTTTTAGGGAATGGAGCTATGGTCAACCAAGTAGGATATTCTATGGAAGATCAAGGTCTAACACTTGGCATGTAGTTTAAGAAATGATAGATCCCACTTGGATGGGTAGTGCAATGATGCCTTGGGATACCCGATCTTGATCATCATATGCCTTGATGGTGGTACTCTTTTCTTTCTGAATAGTATCTTCTGAATAGCCCAAGTTTTTGATTAGCTTAAGGGTACAAATGTTCAAACCAACACCTCCATTCACTAAGACTCTTTTAACCTTTTTCTTAGGAATAAATACCTCAATGTGTAAAGCACAATTATGAGATGACTGTGATGGTAGGTCTTGTTCCGATAAAGTGAGAAGGTGATCGGTAATATGCCCCACCGTAGTTTGAAACTGGTTTGTATCGATATCCTTAGAAATGAATGACTTTGAGATGGGACTTCTTAGATGGTGGCCTTTCCATGCCATTTGGTGACTCCACACTCCACACTAGGTCCTTTGATGGTGACAACAATGATGACACTATCACAAGAAGTGACCACGTTGGAATAAATATGTTATACGTTTGTGCAATCTTTAGATTTTTCATTTTTGTTCACTTTGCTATGATCTGGCATAGGGTTCTTGTATATCTTAAGATCCTGATTCATGGTTGGTACCTCAATAGACATGGTATCATTTTCTATGAGGTCTTGGATAATGTTTTCAGCCTCACGTAGTTTTCCATTTTGTGTCATTTGATTTTGTGAAAGTAACAAAGATCATTCTTGTTGCACCAGGATGGTTTCTCCTGTGGTTCTTGGTAGTTCTCAAAGTTGGGAAGTGTTATTAAGTTTGACTATACCAACTTCATCATGATGGTTTTGATGGGTTATGATAACTATGTGTACTTGCATTTAGGATAGTTTCTCTTGTTAAGGGTTCATCTTTGTTTCATTTCAGTGTTGTTGATCTGATTTCTCTGAGGAGGTGTTGTTTATTGGAAAACTAGTTGAATGTTAGTAATTTGATTGTTGTTTGACCATGGAGCACTTAGGGCTACCTTAGCATATATCACACCATCATTTTTCACATTTTTGTTCTCAGCCCAGACATGAGACTTGTCATTTGAACTAGTTGATGGGTAGTTGTAAGCTTGAGTATTTCCCTATGAGATTAGAGCTCTTTCAATGTTAAGGGATATAGGGAAAAGCTCATCATAAGATGTGATGCACTACATTTTCAAGTGGAAGGATAGATATGGATCCATATTTTCTATGATGATCCCCACTTGTTGTTCACTGGGAAGGATCCACTTGCTCTTACTATATTTTTGTCTTCATCATTGCAAGAAATTGGCGAATGATTATCCTTTAGTTTGTTTGAGAGTGTACAACTCTTCTAGACTAACATCCATGTCAATATTAAAGGAGAAGTGATCAACGAATTTATCAGCGATTTCTTGAAATTTTTTGATATTGGGAGTTAGATGAGAAAACCAATCCATGGAAAAACCTGTTAAACTTTGAGGGAAGAGGCACATCAAGTAAGAATCATTGTAGGCCATCTCCATATACATGACATTAAATTCCTTGACATGGTCCACATGGCTTCTTCTCCATTTGTATTTATCAAATTCAGGGATTTCAAAGCCGAGATGGAATGGTACCATTGTGATTTTTTGATCGAATGGATAAGGACATAGGTTATGTGTACTGGGCTTCTTTGTCTTGCCCATTCAAAGATCCTACATTTATTATGATAGGTCCTTAAACATCGATGCTCAATCATCTTGCAGGTTTGGTGGAGGAACATATGGTGGGATGATTGATGAGTTATATATGGGATTCTAATATGATGGTGTGTTGTATGGGGTGTATGGTGGTGTAAGATTCTGTAAGGTGACTGAGGTGTTGATGTATATGTTCCCAATGCATTTGTATTGATGATGTTTTGTTGAGGATTATAATAGGAACTTTGTTGTTTTTGTTGATGTTTGGCATACTTCTGAGCTAGAATGGCTTGTTGTTGTTGTTTCACCATAAGGGCTTGATGTTGGGCTTGTTTTTGTTGTTATGTTGCAACGGATTGTTGTTGGGCTTGATGTTATTGTTGCAGCATGAGGGCTTGTTGTTGGGCTTGATGTTGTTGTTATGTTGCCAAATATGCTTGGTAGGATTGTTGTTGTTGTGCTAAGGCTACTTGTTGTGCCACTAAGGTTTCTTTCTATTGTTGTGTTGCTTGTTTTGCTATTAAGGCTACTTGTTGTTGTTGTTGCTATTTTTTGCTATTAAGGATGCTTGTTGTTGTTGTTATTGTTGTGATTCTTGTTGTGCTACTAAGGTTGCTTGTTGTTGTTGATGTTATTAGATGACTTGTTGTAAATTTAGGGCATACACTTCCAATGTAGGATCAGTTGGTTGTTGGGACACTTGTGATGGATTTGTTCGAAAATGTGACTCAACTTGTTGGCTTGAACCTCTATTAAGTACTTGGCAGATTTAATTTTTGTTCATGTCTTTTCCGCTATAGCATGGATTCCTTCCTTCTCTTTTGCGGTAACATGATTGGATTTATCAAAAAAATGATCGCATATCGGTGAGTGACAATGTGTTGTATCACTGATATGTCGATATGTGATAAACTATATCAGTGTGACTTGGGGTCATCGATGGAACTCTTCACCAAGCTACGTTGATGGACTGATGGAAAATGAAAGCGACTTGGATTCTAATGGTAGTGGGGATCATAGAAGAGTGTATCGATTAAAGGTGATCCTGATCAATAGTTGTGATGTGATTAATCCAATGGTGCATATTTATTTCATGCTCCTTTGTGATGAGAACCAACAAAATCTTATGAAGCAAGTAGAGTTGATTGAGCATATGATACTTGTCGGCTTAATCAATGGTGCTTGCTAGTCCTATGCCTCTTGTGGTGGGTCCCGAGTGACTCATGAGGGGTGTGCAAATTTTGAACACGCGTCATTGTGTTAAGTCTTTTCAGGAGACTTATTGGGAATATTGTAGATTCCCTTTTGATTCTTTGAAACTTCACAAGAAGTGTACACATGTCTTGGTGTACACTGGACATGACAAGTGATATCTAAAGGGGGAAATGCATGAAACTATTGACTGTTGATGTGTAAGCCATTCAGTGGACGTCGGTGACTTGGAAAGAGTCCATTTGGATTCTTGAGAAGTTTCGACGGTTAATCTGCAAGGGAAGTTGAATCAAATCGGTTGTGCAGAGGATGAATCTATCGTGGAATTTTCTATGCATGGTAACACACTGAAATTGTAACAAATTGAAGGTTCGATCTTTTTATGGATCGATGTGTGATCAGTTTGTGAAAATTATTTGTATGTTGAGATGAGATGCATTGGGAATAGTGTTGTTCTATGTAAGGTTGATCAGGGAAATTTGTTGTTGTAGTAATTGTCACCTGTAAATGAGAGTCTAAAACTTGTATGTAAAGGTTTTTTATTGTAATACAAGAGATATTTCTTTGGTGTGATGGGTTTTTCTCCCGTAGGGTTTTCCCACGTAAATCTAGTGTCATTTTTGTTTGAATGTATTTGTCAATTCTATAAATTATTACATGTGTGTCTTTATGAACTGTAATTATGAAAATTAAAAACATATCTCTTCTCTCCTCGTAGTCTTGGCATTAGGAAAATTTGTTCCACAACCAAATTTTTCCTAACAAGTGGTATCATACCTTGGCTAGTTGTGTTATCCTTGTGTGTAGGTTGGTTTTTTGTGTCAATTTTTGTTTAGTGGGAGTTTTGTAGAAGGCTTGAAATTTTTCTAATTACAGATTGAGATGACAAAGACAAGTACGTCTAGAAGGATTGAAATTGAGAAATTCAATGGCAACAATTTTGAGTTGTGGAAACTTAAAATGGAAGACCTGTTGGTGGATTGTGATCTTTGGATTATTGTGTCTATAAGGAAACCTATAGGAATGAAGCAAGAAGATTGGGAACTGGAAGATTGAAAAGGAAAAGGGTTGATAAGACTCTGTTTGGAAAATTTTGTTCTCTTGAACGTTCATGAAGAGAAGACTGTGTTGGTTCTCAAAAATTTAGGTTTTAACCATAAGAGTTTTCTAGACCCTTATAAAATTCTTGGACAACATACAAGGCCAATTATACAATTAAAACTTCTACTCTTTAGGTTCTGCAAGACCTAGGTGGATGAACCTATGTGAAACATGCAGATTTAAAATGAGTTTTCTGCCAAACAGTCTACGCACAATGGAAAAAGGTAGTGAATAGACAAAAATACTACAACTAGTCCCACTACATAAAAGAAAAGTTTTGAATATATTATTTGTTAGGAATTTTATCCTCTAGGATATTGCTGATCAGTGCCTCCTATTTGTTGGGCAATGGAGTAAAAAATAACAAGGATGCAGGGTGTTTCCCTATCCAATCTTAATTCAAATTGTTGAGCATATTTAAAATATGAAATTCTATGTTTGGCATATTATTTCACCCAATTTATGGCTTGCATAAATTACTCTTGAATATTTTCCTACCAGGTTCTTCTTTAAACAACCAACCTAAATTCCAAAATCACTGTGACTTGACTTAAAAAATTTAATTTTGACCTTGAAGACACCTATAAATCAAACCACACAAAGTGATAACTGCAACATGATAAACCATATACATACTTGTTATTATTATTTAAATGATTTAAGAAACTCTAATTGGAAACAACCGGATAAGAAATTCACAAATTATGTCATATCAACAAACAAACTCAAAAAAATTGCACCAGTTTGAAAATGTCTATTCCATTACACTAGTTTCAAGAAGGACCATTCATTTCTTTTATCCTAGTTCTATTATTATAGTGGAAAAAATCCCCCCACTTGTCGAGCTGATTTTTAAAATATTTATACAATACATATCAAAAGGGTCACAACCCTTCATTTTCTATTATAGCCGTTTGATATTCTTTAGCAGATATTAAAATATTTGATTTAGTTGCCTTATCGGAAAATTAAATATTTAAAACTATAGTTATGCTTTGATTTTAAATTTTATATCCTTTCCCACCTTTATTTCACTTTATCCACCCCTTATATTTTATTTCCATGCAACCTTTATTGTGTTTACCGCTATATCGCGGTCATTATCTTTCTACTCGATGGTACGATGGTCTTAACTGTCAAAATCTTCTCCCAACTGTTACCACGCTACTACGGTCATCCCTCAAGCTAGCTACGGTATCACGGTAACCGCTTCACCATTAACTTACCGCCTCTATCTCCACCGTTCAAGTCTCCATCACTGGTTGCATCTGTTCCTACCGCACTACCATGGACTCCTCAGTGACCATCTACGGTTGCGTGGTGAGTTTCCGTCAACCACTACCCATTAACTTCTTGACTATTACCGAAGTCACCATGGTACCATGGCGGCTCTTCTGACCGCTACCTCCACTGTCACTTACCGCTCACCATGATACTGCGGTCAATGTTTTGACCGTGCAAAGTGTGGCGGTAACCACTTTATGCCTTCTCCCGAACCACTACCACCATACCGCGAGCCCCCTGATGGGAGGCCATGGTAAAGCGGTAAGACATAAAGAGTTAATATTAAAGCAGCAGAGTAAGGTATTTTAGCTTTATAAAAAGCGGTGAATGATTTTTTTTATGAAAGGTAATGAAATATAATGGAATTAAATGGGGGGAAGATGTGAGGCCGGTTAATGAATTATATGGGAAGGATAGTGAAAATACAAGGCATGAACAAATAAAATACCTTAGGGTTTTGATGGAAATTTATGGAAAATAATGGGAAAACCCTAGGGATTTTTATTGAAATTTTGGGTTCTAATAGTGGCTCTTGTTGGGGATGAGTAATTTTGCAAACCACTGCAAGAATCCAGAGTATCTTTGGTAGAGAAGACCAAGAAAAGCCATGAAAAATGAAGGCGATGGCAGATGGAGGGAATGAACAAATGAATAATATGAAAATGGAGCAAATGGAGAAGTGGAAAACCCTAAACTTCCGTGCATGGAAGAAATTTTTTTAAAGAGGCACTGCTAAGAATTGTCCATGCACTGACAATCCTTAATCCTCTATACTTGCTTTGGTTTAAAAAATTAAACCATAAGGGATGGCCCCAGGCCACCTCAAAAAGAAAAACCTGCACTTTCCTCTCTCATAAACTTTGTTCTGAATAGAGCTCATCAAATTTCTTTTGAAACTATCCATTCCACCTACCTTGCAACTTGCACTGTCATTGAAAATCTTCAGGAAATCATTGTATTCAATCCGATTCATATTCATCTCATCAGTCTACAATTCATTATTCTTACTATCATATGAAAAATATTTGTTATCTTCAACATACAAAGTGTACCCAAATTCAACAAAACCTTCATAGCCATTCTCACTATCATATGTTGTTGAATGTGCCTGCAACTGCACTAGGACCTAAAAATCTGAATACTCCTTATGGCAACCAATTTTTTTTGTCTCATTAACATCTTTTGAAACAATCAAATCAAAATTATTTTCTATTTCTTTTCTATCACCAGTTGGAATCGACACATACCTTTGATCCATACAGTCATCCTCACACATACTTGAATCAACAAATGTTGAACTCATCATCATGCAAACCAACATCTTTCTCTTCCAGGAAAAAATAATTTAAATCAAATACCTCTCCTTGGACACAAATAGATTCATGATCATCTTCAAAAATTTCATCACTGTGAGAAATGCTCATGGAGTCATATGAATTGTTGCACATAGTATCTTCACTGTCAAAGCATATATAGGTTGGAACAAAACCTCTAGAATCATCTTTATGTGCATACTTCTGGTACTCAAGAGTTAGTAAATCTGAAACTTGATCACTGCTAAGTGAACATGCCTCTACTTCCATATCTTCAACTATGTCTCCAACCTCTTGATAATCAACCTGTTGTAGATCAACATCCATAACTTCATCCTTGCAATTTGAGTATTCAATGGATCCCTCATAACATACACTGTCACAATCTATTATGCAAGAGATATTCTCCTTGTCTTCATTGTTGGAAGGCATGATATCTTCTTCAATTTCAGCTCCTAAAACATTGCTAATGTACTCTCCAGAGGGTGTGTCCCTATCATCTTCCAAATTAGTATCCATGTACATTGTCCCAAGCATGGAGTCAATAAATTTATTTTCTGCATCCAAGGCATATTGCTTTGATGATTCTAGCCAATAAATTGATTCAGGCTCTGATGCTCTTAGAAGTTGTGCAACAAACGTGGATCTTGTAGGCCTATGATGAGGACGTAATTGCATACAAATGTCTACCATCCTATTATATAAAGAACTCACAAAATCTTCCTGATATGTCCTTATGTCAAAAAAGGCATCAACAAGACTTTTGTTTCTTTCTTGAATTTGAAAATACTCATCAAAAGTGTTCTGATGTGAATAAAGTACATTACCTTTATCACCAAAATTCTCAATTGCATCATGTGGTATTTATGGTTTCCAAGATCTCTTGGCACTTGTGTCTTCATTCTCTTTGTATGATGGCCTGTTTGGTGATGTATTTTGAGCACCTTTGAATCCTAATTGCAGCAATTGTTGGTTCACTTGTAGCATTTGTTGGTCCAATTGCAGCCTTTGTTGCCTCAATTCCTTCAACTCTCTTATTGATTGTTGTCTTCTTTCTACTTCTGCCATCTTGATAAAATGTTACTGCTTCACAACACCCATGCACTATTTATCAGATAAAATAGAGTCACCATCTACTTTTCCAAAAGTAGGAAAATGAAAAAGATTGTTTTGGTTTGCCCCTACGGAATATCCAAAAATGTAAAAAATTTCTTACTCAATGGATGGATAGGTAGAAATTTTTTTGGAATGTGTCCCCAAAAGAGTCGCCAAACTGTTGGTTCTCAAAAATGAAATTTTTAACCATAAGAGTTTTCCAGAGCCTTACAACATTCTTGGACAACATACAAGGGCAATTATTCAATTAAACCTTATACTCTTTAGGTTCTGTAAGACCTAGGTGGGTGAACCTATGTGAAACATGCAGATTTAAAATGAATTTCTTGCCAAACAGTCTACCCACAATGGAAAAAGGTAGTGAATAGACAAAAATACTACAACTAGTCCCACTACATAAAAGAAAAGTTTTGAATATATTATTTTTTAGGAATTTTATCCTCTGGGATATTGTTGATCAGTGCATCCTATCTATTGGGCAATGGAGTCAAAAATAAAAAGGATGCAGGGTGTTTCCCTATCCAATCTTAATACAAATTGTTGAGCATATTTAAAATATGAAATTCTATGTTTGGCATATTATTTCACCCAATTTATGGCTTGCATAAATTACTCTTGAATATTTTCCTACCAGGTTCTTCTTTAAACAACCAATCTAAATTCCAAAATCACTGTGACTTGACTTAAGAAAATTAATTCTGACCTTGCAGACACCTATAAATCAAACCACCCAAAGTGATAATCGCAGCATGATAAACCATATACATACTTGTTATTATTATTTAAATGATTTAAGAAACTCTAATTGGAAACAACTAGATAAGAAATTCACAAATTATGTCATCTCAACAAACGAACTTGGAAAAATTGCACCAGTTTGAAAATGTCTATTCCATTACACCAGTTTCAAGAAGGACCATTCATTGCTTTTATCCCAGTTCTATTATTACAGTGGAAAAAATCCCCCCACTTCTTGAACTGATTTTTTAAATATTTATACAATACATATCTCAAGGGTCGCAGCCCTTAATTTTCTGTTACAGACATTTGATATTCTTTAGCAGATATTAAAATATTTGATTAAGTTGCCTTATCGATAAATTAAATATTTAAAACTATAGTTATGCTTTGATTTTACATCTTATATCTTTTCCCACCTTTATTTCACTTTATCCGCTCCTTATATTTTATTTCCATGCGGCCTTTATTGTGTTTACCGCTATACCACAATCGCTATCTTTCTACCTGGCGATATGATGGTCTTAACTATCAAGGTCTTCTCCTTACTGTTACCGTGCTACCACGGTCATCCCTCAAGCTAGCTGCAGTATCATGGTAACCGCTTGACCATTAACTTGTCGCCTCTCTCTCTGTCGTTCAAGTCTCCATCACCGGTTGCATCTGTTCCTACCGCACTACCATGGACTCCTTGGTGACCATCCATGGTTACGTGGTGACTTTCCATCAACCACTTCCTGTTCACTCCCTAACTGTTACCGCATTCACCGCGGTCATTATTTTAATGACCACGGTACTGCAGTGGCTCTTCTGATCGCTACCTCCACTATCACTTACCGCCCACCGCGATACTATGGTGTGGCAGTAAGCACTTAATGCCTTCTCCTGAACTGCTACCGCCATACTGTGAGCCCCCTGATGGGAGGTCACGGTAAAGCGGTAAGACATAAAAAGTAAATATTAAAGAAGTGGAGTAAGGTATTTTAGGTTTATAAAAAGCGGTGAATGAATTTTTTTTTATGAAAGGTAATGAAATATAATGGAATTAAATGGTGGGAAGATGTGAGGGCGGTTAAGGAATTTTATGGGAAAGATAGTGAAAATATAAGGCATGAACAAATAAAATACCTTAGGGTTTTGATGGAAATTTATGGAAAATAATAGGAAAACCGTAGGAATTTTTATGGAAATTTTGGGTTCTAGTAGACTGCATCTTCTTTGTGGAAGAAGATTGGAGATATTTATTAGGGAAAGTCCCTAGTGAATAATTTTTTCTTAAGGAAGAAGTTGTACTCTTTGAATATGGAGGCAGGAACATCTGTTGTAGATTATCTGAATACGTTTTACATGTTGATTGCTCAGTTAACATCTGTAGGTGTGAAGATTGATGATGAAGATCATTGTATGCTATTATTATGTTCTTTTCCAAATTCTTGGGATCACTTGGTGATGGTGATTGGGAGCACAAAAACCACTTTCAAGATGGAGGATGTGGTTGCTTCTCTGTCATCAGAAGAGATGAGAAGGAAATATTCTGAGATTGCAAAGGAGGCTCTTGTTATTCAAGGAAGATTGAAAGAAAAAGGAAAGAATAAGTACAAGAAGTCCAAGTCGAAATCAAAAGGGAGATCAAAGTTTCTTGATAAGAAGTCCAAGGTGAAGTGCTAGAATTGTGGGCAGCCTGGTCATGTCCAAAAGGATTACAAAGAGGAGAAGAAGAAGAAAAAGATGAACTCTTCTGACAATGACTCTTCTCAGAGCAATGCAAATTCTTTCATTGCAGCCTTGGCAACTCAGGCATCAGATGATGTCTGGCTAATTGATTCCGGAGCATATTTCCATATGACATCTCATAGAGACTAGTTTACAAAGTATGAAGAATATGACAATGGAAAGGTATATTTGGCAAGCGATTCATCTCTAGAAATAGTTGGTCATGGAAGAGTCAGAATCCAGTTTCCTAGTAGTAGAATTAAGGGAATTGATGGCATAATGCATATACCAGGTTTGGTTCAAAATTTACTTTTTGTAAGCAAGCTGAACGATGTTGCAGTGCAAGTCTTGCTCTCAAGAAATGGTTGTAAAATTACTAGAGGCTCGATGGTGTTGGCTAGGGGTTCCCAAATTGGTACTTTGTACAATTTGGACGCACTGGTTATTCAATGCAATAGTGTCTCTACAAAGTCACAGAAGGTTGTTCATGAATAGAAGAATGAAAATGTTCCTATTGTAAGGAAAAGAAATAGTGTGGAAACACTTTCCTAATGCTAAAACCATAGAGGAGACGTGCAAAGACCATTTTTAAAAAATTAAAACACTTAAGATGAACACATGTAGGGTAACAAGAGTAACAAAAATAAAAAAGTTTTAGAGATTACACCAGATTTACGTGAGAAAACCCTTTTGGGATAAATCCCACCACACCAATAGAAAGACACTTTGTATTACTGTAAGAAAAATATTACATACAAAGTTACAGTCCTCTCACTTTGATAGTTAGCTCACAACAACACTTGGATTTTTCATGCACTCACTGTTACAATTCTATTTTGGCATACAACGAATACAATACTCTTTTTTAGTATCCTGCTTTCTCTTCTCACACTGACTTCTAGTCAAAACCGACTATTACAAGTCTACATAAAACCACCAATTAGGGTGCATTCAATTCAATTCTTCATTGACATGCCAAATTGATCTCGGATCGGATCCACCTGCAATCCTACATCGAGCCACCCCCACAATAAATTCGTTGTAGAGAAAATACTAAATTCAGGCTCTACCAACTGCCCAAAAACTGATCTCATATGATTGCATGACATATCACTTTTCATCGATCCAACTTCCATAAATTAATGTTGTTTTGCAACAACGGTGAAAAAAAAACTGATGAAAAATCGGCACATCCCGCACTGTGATTCATTTTGCCACTTGGCCGAGTAATGATCGGTCAACTATCGTTGGGCTCTAAAAACCCTTTGCCATCGCCATCTCTTTCATCACATTTTGAACTGGTAATAATCCACTATCGCTAAAACATCAACCACCAGCTCTATCGGGTCCCACAAGCCATGCATCTGCCACTCAGGAGGTTCTGGGGCATCTAGGAGGGAATCACCAAGATTCCCATGAATCGTTCTTAGAATGAGATTTCGAGGATGCCACATGTCTACCACTCAGACACTCCACTTGGCATACATGGAAGGTGTAGGAGCTCCTTCGCGGAATCTCTAGCAGCATTTGCTAGATTCCCTAGGGAAATCCCAAGGTGCAGACAAGTTTCCATAGCTGGACAACCCTTTACATAAAGCAGGTCGGGGCCGACTTTCTCTTCGCTACACTCATCTCTTTGATAGGCTTCCACGCGTCTACCGCTTGTGCACTCCGCTTGGCTTATGTGGAAGCCGTTGGAGCTCCTTTGGGGAATCTCTAGCGGCATCCGCTAGATTCCCTTATGAACTCCTGAGGTGTAGACAAGTGCCCATAGCCGGACAATCCTTTCACCGATAGATGACTACAATACCTATAAAGCCAAGGCCATCAAACAAATCGCCAACACTACACCCATTGACCCATCGTTGTGGCAACCCTTGGACTCTCGCCGATCAGACTAAGTCTCAGTGACCAAAGGGTCAACTCGACCAATTGAGAACACCGTGTTAAAGTGATAAGGGAAAAAATTTGTCAAGCCCTTAATAGAGGTCCAAGCTAGTAAATTGAGGAAAATTTTCAATAAGTTCCCACTTGATGAAGACTTACTGACTTCCTCCAAACTTTGAATCCATTTGCGATCATAGGCCCCAAGGCCCATCTAAACTTGTCTGTGCTTACTGGCTTTGCCAATGCATCAAAAACATTCTTCAAAGAATCCACCATTTCTAAAGAAACCTTTCCACCATATCTCTCACGAAGTGATAATGCACATCGATATGCTTCATCCTGGCATGGAAAGTTAGATTTTTCATCAAAAAAATGGCACTTTGACTATCACAGAAAATAGTGATTTTCCCTACATTAAAACCTATATCAGAACATAAGGGGTTGAGCCAAAAAAATTCTTTGTGGGCATGAGTCGCTGCCATGTATTATTCCTTCGTCATGGACAAAGCGACTACAACCTATCGCTTGCTCATCCAACTGATTGTACCACCATTTAACATGAAATTATATCCATTGGTGGATCTTCTGCTGTCAATGTGCCTTGCCCAATCAGAGTCCACATATCCATGAATGTTGAGAGTTCTCTGTTGTGCAAACAAATTTCCATGGTAACACAGAGCACATTCTGAGGTACCTCTCAAATATCTAAACACTCTCTTTACAACATCCCAATGCATCCTTCCTAGATTTTGCTTAAATTGGATGAGTACTCCCATTGCTTGGGCAACATCTGGACTTGTACAAACCATCACATACATTAAACTACCGAAAACACTTGCATAAGGCACTCTGGTCATGTCCTCCATCTTAGTAGAAAATTTTGGACAATCTTCAACATATAGCTTCATACCTTGCAAGACTAGAACAACTAGCTACTTGCAATAAATCATATCCAATCTCTCTAGAACAGTGTTGATGTACTTACTCTGGCTGACCCGAATCTTTCTGCCCTTTCTGTCGCCGGTTATCTCTATCCCTAAAATATACCTTGTTGCACCCGGATCTTTCATTTCAAACTTTGTAGACAACTAAGATTTAAGATCAGAAATCATAGACTTACTATTTCCTATGAACAACATATCATCCACGTATAGGGTAATAACAAGCACACAATAATTTTCAATTTTATAATACACACAATAATCATATTTTGATCTCACAAATCCCATAGACAATACAAAAGTGTGAAACTTCTAGTACCACATTCTAGGAGACTGCTACAAACCATACAAAGATTTCTTTAATTTGCAGACCAGGCGTTCCTTACCTTTTTCGATGAAGTGCTCTAACTAGGACATGTAGATTTCTTCTTCCAGCTCTCCATGGAGAAACATTGTTTTCAAATCCATCTATTTGATCTCCAAGGAACTCCCAAGGTGTAGAAAAGTGTCCATGGTCGGACAACCCTTCGCATAAAGTAGCCCAGGGCCCACCTTCTCTTCGCTGCGCTCACCTCTTTGATAGGCTGCCACACATCCACTGCTTGCGCACTCCGCTTGGCTTACATGGAAGCCGCTGGAAATCCTTTGAGGAATATCTAGCAGCATCCGCTAGATTCCCCAAGGAACTCCCGAGGTGCAAACAAGTGTCTATAGTTGGACAATCCTTCCGCCAATAGACAATTGCACTGTCGATAAAGCCAATGCCAACAAACAAACTACCAACACTATGTATGCCAGCCCATCATTGTGGAAACTCTCAGAGTCTCATTGATTAGACTAAGTCTCAGCAACCAAATGGTCAAGCCGACCAAATGAGAACACCACGTTAAAGCGATAAGGGAAAAAATTCATCAAGCCCTTAACAAGAGGTCCAAGCCAGTAAATTGAGGCACATTTTCAACACCTATTGGAGAAAATTCCTTGGAAGTTAAACTTCCAGTAGAAAATACTATTCTCTGGCATAATAGGATCAGTCACATTGGTGAGAAAGGTTTAAAATCCTCGAAAAATAAAATTCTGGTTGAGGGGCTTGATGATTGTAACCTTGAATTTGAATTCTGTGAACATTGTATATATGGTAAACAACACCGTGTTTATTTTTACTCTAGTCCTCACAAATCTTCTGGTGTTATGGATTATATTCATTATGATATGTGTGGTCCAGTGGATATTCCTTCGCTATCGAAGTCTAAGTATTTTGTTTCTTTTATTGATGATTATTTGAGAAGGGCCTTTGTGTATTTAAAAAAAGTAAATCATAAGTGTTCAGTCATTTTAAGGAATTTAAAAACATTGTGGAAAATTGGACTAGAAGAAAAATAAAGTGTCTAAGGAATGACAATGGCGGTGAGTTTTTCTGATGAGTTTGAAAGGTATTGCGAATACCATGGGATTAAGAGGCATAAAACAACACCTTACACTCCGTAGAAAAGTGGAGTTGCTGAAAGGTTGAACAAGACATTGATGGAGAAGGCAAGAAGTATGTTGAGCAATGTTGTTCTGGAGTAGAAGTTATGGGTTGAGGTTGTGGCTACAACATGTTACATGTTGAATAGATCACTGTCTTCAGCACTTGTTGATAAAACAACTATGGAAGCTTGGTCTGGTAAGAAGCCCTCTCTCAGACATATTTGTGTCTTTGGCTGCGAAGCATATATTTATGTGACGGATGTAAAAAGAACTAAATTGGAAAAAAAAATTGAAAATTTTATCTTCATTGGATATGGACTTGATGTGAAAGGATACAAACTTTGGAATCTTGTGACTAAGAAGGTATTATACAACAAAAGTGTAATCTTTCGGGAGCTGAAACCTTCTTAAGTGGATTTGCAGTCAGAGATGAAAGAAAAAGAAGAAAATAATGATGTTGTTGAAATATCTCTAACTCCAAAAAAAGAGGAGCAACACATTGAAAGTGTACCTAAAATTGAGGAGATTTTGAGTAACACTGAGAGTTCTAAATAAGAAGAAGAACCACAACCTCAGCCTCAACCTGTGAGGAGGTCTACACATGAGAAGAAACAACCTGATAGGTATGGATTCTCTATGTTAGAATCTAGTTTTGCCTATGATTTGCTTACTAATCAGAAATGTTTGATTCAGATTCCTGGTTGGAAGCCATGAATGAAGAAATGGCGTCATTAAGGGAAAATGAAACTTGGGATTTGGTTCCATTTCCTGAAGGTAGAAATCATGTGGGATGCAAATGGGTTTTAAAAAATAAAATTGGTTTGGATGGCAGTATTGAGAAGTATAAAGTGAGATTGGTTCCAAAGGGTTATTCCCAGGTAGAGGGAATTGATTATGGGGAATTTTTTTTTGCAGTAGCAAAGCTGACATCTATTAGATTTATTCTATCACTTGCAGCCGGATATGATTTGGAGATTGAGTAGATGGATGTGAAGAAAAATTTTCTTCATGGTGATCTTGAAGAAGAAATTTATATGTCCCAGCTTGAGCACTTTGTGAAAAGAGGTAAAGAAAATTTTGTTTGCAAGTTGAAAATATCTCTGTATGGTTTGAAAAAATCACCTAGGATGTGGTACTAGAAATTTTACACATTTTTTTTGTCATTGGGATTTGTAAGATGAAAATTAGATCATTTTGTCTACTATAAGACTAAAAATGATCAGGTACTTATTATTGCCCTTTAGGTTGATGATATGTCATTCATAGGAAATAGTAAGTTAATGATTTCCCATCTAAAATCTCAATTGTCTACAAAGTTTGAAATGAAAGATCTTGGTGTAGCTAGGTATATTTTGGGGATGGAAATAACCAGAGCAGAAAAGTTTGGCTTAGCCAAAGTAAGTATATTAACAGTGTTCTGGGGAGATCTGGTATGAATGTTTGCAAGCAACTAGTTGTTCCAGTTTTGCAGGGGACGAAGCTATCTGTTGAAGATTGTCCGAAATATCCTACTCATATGGAGGACATGAACAAAGTGCCTTATGCTAGTGTAGTTGGTAGTTTAATGTATGTAATAGTCTGTACAAGGCCAAACATTGCCCAAGCAGTGGGAGTTCTTAGAAAATTTATGGAAAATCAAGGAAGGACACATTGGGATGTTGTGAAAAGAGTGTTTAGATATATGAGGGGAACTTTGGGATATGCTCTGTGTTACTAGGGAAAATTAGGTTGAGTCATAGAGGACTCTCAACATTTGTGGTTATGTGGATTCTGATTGGGCAGGGGATATTGACAACAGAAGGTCCACCAGTGGATATACTTTCATGTTGAATGGTGGTACAATTAGTTGGATGAGTAAGCGACAAGTTGTAGTTGCTTTGTCCACTACAAAGGTTGAGTACATGGAAGCAAATCACACCTGTAAGGAAGCCACTTGGCTTAGAATATTGTGTTCTGATATTGGTTTTGATGCAAGGAAAATTATTATTTGTCGTGATAGTCAGAGTGCTATTTATTTGGCAAAAAATCCAACTTTCCATGCCAGGATTAAGCATATCTATGTGCAATGTCACTTTGTTCGAGATATGGTGGAGAATGGAAATTTTTGTTTAGAAAAGGTGGATACTCTGGAGAATGTTGTTGATGCATTGACAAAGCCATTGAGCATAGACAATTTCAGGTGGTGTGCAAGTTTGATGGGCCTTGGAGCCTATGATCTTTAGTAAGTTTGAAATCTAGAGGAAGCCAGTAAGTCTTCATCAAGTGGGAGCTTATGGGAAAATATGCCTCAACTTGCTGGCTTGAACCTTTGTTAAGGACTTGACAAATTTAATTTTTGTTCATGTATTTTCCGCTATACCGCAGAGTCCTTCCTTCTCTTCAGCGGTATTGTGATGAACCTTGGCTTCATCAGCAGAATGATCACATATCAGTCAGTGACAGTGTGTTGTCTCACCGATATGCCGATATGTGATGAAATGTATCGGTGTGACTTGGGGTCATCGATGGAACTCTTCACTGGGTTATGTTGATGGATTGATGGCAAACAAAAGTGACTTGGATTCCGACGGCAGTGGGGATCACAACAGAGTGTATTGATTAAAATTGATCCTGATCTACTATTGTGATATGATTAATCTAATTGTGCTCATTTATTCAATGCTCCTTTGTGATGAGAACCGAAAAAATCTTATGAAGCAAGCGGAATTGACGGAGTGTATGAAACTTGTCGGCTTAATGAACGGTGCTTGCTATGCTCATGCCTCTTGTGGTGGGTCCCAAGTGACTCATGAGAGGTGTGTAGGATTTGAACACATGTTTTCGTGTTAAGTATTTTTAGGAGACTTATTGGGAATATTTTAGATTCCCTTTTGATTCTTTGAAACTTCACAAGTAGTGTACATGTGTCTTGGTGGACCCTGGCCACAAAAAGTGGTATATGAAGGGGGAAATGCATAGAATTGTTGACTGCTGATGTGTAAGTCATTCAATGGAGGTTGTTGACTTGGACAAAATTCATTTCGATTCCTAAGAAGTTTCGACAGTTAGTCTGCATGGGAGGTTGAATCAAACTGGTTGTGCAGAGAATGAATCTATCGTGGCATTTGTTGTGCATGGTAATGCACCAAAATCGTAATGGGTTAAAGGTTCAATATTTGAACGGATCGATGTGTGATCAGTTTGTGAAAAATATTTGTATGTTGTGATGAGAAGCATTGGGAATAGTGTTTTTCTATGTAAGGTTGAACAGGGAAATTTTTTTTTGTAGTAATTGTCACCTATGAAGGAGAGTCTGAAAATTGTATGTAAAATTCGTTTATTGTAATACAAGAAAACTTTCTTTGGTGTGGTGGGTTTTTCTCCCATAAGGGTTTTTCCATGTAAATCTGGTGTCATTTGTGTATTAATGTATTTCTCAATTCTCTAAATTCTTACATGTGTGTCTGAATGAACTGTAATTGTAAAATTTAAATACATATCTCTTCTCTCCTCTGAGTCTTGGCATTAGGAAAATTTGTTCCACAATTGAATTTTTCCTAACAGGATTGTGGGTGTTGATTTTTTAGATGGGTGGTGTGTTGGTGATGAAAGGTTGGGAGTTACCTTGGTTTAACATTCCTTGTAATATGGTTGATTCAGGTGGAGGAATGTAAGTTTGAGGTCCCAATTGATTTTTAATAGCTAAGGGGACCGTGGGGAAAGATGAGGATGATGCCATTACATTTTGTAATGGTAATGACATACTAGTACCTTGAGTCCATTGACTAAAATTGTTCCCTTGTCCAATGTCTTGAGGATTTCCTAGTGCTAGAGATGTGGACAAAGGATTCCTTGTGTTAATGGGATTCATTACCAAAGGATTGTTTTGAGAGAGGTTGATAATGGATGGGGTGGATGTGTTGTTTCGAGACACTTGGTCGTTGTGTGTTGTTTTGAGACACTTGGTCTATGCTACTTTATGTGATGGTGGGAACACTAGTGGTACTCATGGATATGGATGAAGAGGGGTTTCCTTGATATGTGGAGGTTTTTGTGGAATAATGAAGTTTGAGGGATTTATATGGCTATTTAGGATCTTTGGGAATGAGAGGAGCACCAAAGGTAGGTTTCCAAGTGGTTATTGGAGATGGAGGATTGGTATCGAGGGTACACAAAAGTGTTTTACTTTCAAATGGAAGAGTTAGAACAAAATACTTGGAAAGGCTAGTTGCAAGACTAGGAGTGGATGTTTGATTTATCCCTGATGGTGGAGTTGTGAAGCCTTGTGCCAAATTTCACACAACAAATGATATTGTTTGTGATGTCTTTTATCTCATATGGTCTCGACGAAGATGATGGTTGTTGTGATAGGGTAACTTGACTTCTTAGATCAAATTCTAAGGGATTTGGATCACTTGAGGTAAATTAGATTTTGGTTTTTTCCATGATTCTCTTGTATTGTGATCTTGTCTTTACCATAAATTTTGGGTCGCCTTTGGGAGTGTTGTGTTGATATTTATAATGTTTGAACTCACTAGTTGACTCAAATCTAGGTAAAAGATATGGTCTAAGTATTTTTGGAGAAATGATGATAATGGGGGATGAAAAGGTGGATGAGGTGGAGAGTGATCTTTACAAACATTTTGGGACAACATTTTTGACTTGAGTTTGATGTTAGGATAAAGGATTTTTATGAACTTGAGAATTTTTAGGGTAGACTCGTGACCTCAAGATAAACTAGTCCAAAGATGATAAGTAACTCAACTAAGTGCATGGAAAAGGATACATTTCATATATAAAGTAGCTAAGTTAGGGGTTGGTTTGATAGACGTTTACGTCAAAAAGTGTTGGTGTATTCGAATTTTTTATAAACTATGGTGAAGTGAAGGATGAAATTTGATGAAGGGGTGGATGAATTGTTTTGACCCAAGTTTAACATAAAGTGAACCTTTATTTGATAAGACCAAGGTAGTGAGAAATTTTTAAGTTGAGAAGTACAACCTCACAGAACCCAGTGAACACCTACAAGCAAATAAATTGTCATGTAGAACAGATAATGAAAAAACAAGAATAGTTCTCTACTTTCCATGAAGAAAAAATGCATTAAAACGAGAATTGAATAATTACAATAAGCTCAATCCTTATGAAAGGAGATCAAAACCTTAAAAGAAACCCTAGTGTGAACTCTTAATAATGAATTATTAATGTACCGAAGTTTAGCTTAAGTAAATTTAAAGTAATAAGTGACTTAATTAATTAACCAATATGATTAGATTAATTAAGTGAAATAAATTATTACTCTAACACCCACCCTTAAGATGAACTTAGGAAGAAGATAAAAATTTTGTGGAAAAGATGCATGAAAGTAAAGATGGGTCCCAGAAAATAGGCTAGATGAGGTACCCACATACAACGAAATCTCTCTAAAGCGAAGAAAATAGAGAAAACCTCATGGGAAAAATTCTACTCCAAAAAGAGATGAAAGCATGCTAAAAAAAACATGAAGGGAGGCCTCACAAAGACCCCCCAAGAACAAATTCCTTCAACCCGAACATAGATCGCAACTAATACCATGTTGAAGTTGATCAATACAACCTCACAGAACCCAGTGAACACCTACAAGAAAATAACCTATCACGTAGAAGAGATAATGAAAACACAAGAATAGTGCTCTGCTTGTCGTGAAGCAAAATTTCATTGAAACAAGAATTGAATAATTACAATAAGATCAATCCTTATGAAAGGAGATCAAAACCCTAAAGTAAATTTAAAGTAATAAGTGACTTAATTAATTAACTAATATGATTATATTAATTCATTGAAATAACTTATTACTCTAACAAGAAACATTCTAGACCTTTAAAGATTTAAAATCCTAAAGACCCAATGTTTTATATGGGTTGATTATCATGAAATAGACCTATATTTTGACCCATAAAGAACACATACATGTCTGGATGTTTCCTTAGTACACATTCATAAAAGTTTACTAAAAATTTGTTTCTATTTTGGTAGAGTGATGAAATGTGGTTTTTGATTGCTTTTGAACTAAGATGCCTAAGTTTAGAATGATGACTTGTAGAATTTCTTTTGGGGATTCTGATTTTCCATGAGATCATTTAAAGGATTTCAATTTTATGGTAGAAAAGGAGGTATTTATTGTCACGCGGGTGTTGGTAATAGGGGCCTTCCAGCCTCAATATCAGCTTCTTTCTCTTCTTCATCTAGGATGTTTGCAACATTTTTCAACTGGGTTGGGGTTTCTTTTGTTTTGAAAGTGAAACTTCTCAAACTACTAATGATATTGGTTTGTTCTTCATTAATGAGTTCAAAGTTTGGTTGAATGATATCACCTTCAAGATCAGGTTGTTCAACAAGAGCAATCGGTCTCCAAATGGTCATGTGGGGTTCAAATTGTCAATTTATATTTCTTAAGTGAATTTATTTTACCACAAACACTTGTCTTGATTAAATTTTCAAACTAAAATGTTTATGTCCAAAACATCATAACTTTCACAATGTCCATTTTGTGAGAATCACAAGGTTGAATCCATAATAGCCTATTTTGTCTTTGGAAAATATGGTTTGAGATAGAAGTCAAGATATTTAGAAATCTCTAAGAATAAATTCTTAGGACAAGTAGTAATATCAAGGCTATTTCAAAAGGTATCCATATTTAGGCTAAACTGTTTTAAATTTTAAGGAAGATCGTGAATGTTTGTTTTCAATATTTTGGATCCAAGCAAGGTATTAAACTGACTCTCAATCATTTACAATCCTAGGTTGAAATGGCCATACTTGTTGAGTCCCCAATTGGATTTCTCCAAACACTAAGACAATGCAAACAATTGATATTTGGCAACAGTGGATCCCCTCCACGACACACATTTATTGGGACCACCAAATTTCAAAATCCTAAAGATCTTAAGATCCTAAGGATTTTTTTGTTTCAACAATTAATAGTACAAATGTGGGGCAGCTTCAAAATGACTGTTCTTGCACCAACAAGCATTAAGGATTTTTGGTAACTAAACAATGGTTCCTAGTAAGGGCTTTCATTGAAGGTGGTCATACATGTGACAAGATTAGCTCAAGGTTATTTCAACCAAGAGGCCTTTGGAAGTCTCTTCCTAAGAAGATATTTTGACATATCACATGGATACTTAGGGTGACACTTGTTGGTATGATGCATCTGCACTTGTTGTTTATGAATTTTGTCACAAACAAATTTTTATATAGCAACTTGAAACAACTTGGATTTAGCTCATTACTACTTGGGTCATTCTCTCCTTTCAAAGTGGGGAGGCAGGCCCTCTAAATATACAAAATAGCAAGGAACTACGTTTGTAGTTTGATCATCCCAATTTTCATGAAACGAGGAGAGAAAACACACCACGCCTTTTCCCTACACCAGCAATGGGTTCATTTTTAATCCAAATTGAAAGATGTAGGTCAGTACATAAAATGTCAAGACATGCTTCTTATTCTCAAGACTATTGAGTGGCATGAGAGAAGTGCATACACATCCAATAACAAAAGTGTAAGACATAGAAAAAACTTGTTAATTTTAACCCCTAAAGCTAAGATGAATTCATTTTATGCACCAAACAAAATTTTAAGTTGTCTTGTTCAATTTTAAACCCCAAAACACAATGATGAGATTAGGGTTCAATTTTAGTCCCATTTGAGATTTCATTTTTAACCCAAATGAAATTTAGTAAGGTCCTAGAGCATAAAGGAAAAAGCATAATAAATAGGGTTATAATTGCCCCAAAGCATCAAAATCTTGTTACAATCATAAAATCTTAAGATAAAAAGGCTTCTTCACTTTATTTTCATCTCATCCAACTCTGCAAAACCCCATTAGTCTTAAAACCATAACAACGTTAGAGACATGTTAGTAATTTGATGAATCGAAAAAAGTAAAATACATGCTAAAAAATGATCGTTAAATCTCTTACCAAATTTGGGCATAACTATTCATGATAGTGTCGCTTTGGTGAAAAAGGAAATCACTCTAGTGAACAAGGGCATCACTCTGGTGAATTTGGGCGTTACTCTATAGAGAAACCAAAGAGAACGATAGTTTTGATATTTGGTTGAGCATCGTCGTTTGAAAATCTCTAATACCTCTAGAAGGCATTAGCATCGCTATTTGTTTAATCAGTGTCGATGTATTTATTAGGCATCACTATTTGAATGATAGTGTCGCTATATGCTGATGTCCTGCAAAGGCGTCCCTGAAATTTTCTTGAGCGTTTCTCTTTCCTACAAAAGCCAAAATAAACAAAATTCAAGCTAGAAATTGATTAAATTTGATTGGTTTTTTCCCTCCTAGCGCTAGAATGTGACCAAGGATCTTAGTATGGTCTGATTATGCTTGATCCATGAAGAACCAAAGCATAATGAAGCCACTAATACTCAATCTTAAAGAAGATCATTCAAATTGAAGTTAAACTAGGCATTCATTAAAACAAGGCATTCTAAAATACGAAAGTGTTAAATGTCTACTCCAATCCATCTGAAACTTATCTAATTGTGAGATTGGTGTCATGTTGATGTGAAATGACAACCCTTTCCCAATCCTATGGATCAGTGAGCTTGTTTCAATTGATGCTACTGAAGATAATTGATGAAACGGTTGTGAGATGTGAATGAAAACATGATTTATGCTAAAATGAGTATGATTCAAAAGCTAATCTAACATCATTTTAGGCTAAATGATTTATATATGCAATTGCTAAGCTAATCTAAATGATATTTAAACTAAAAAGATTCAAACCCTAGTTCATTAATTAGATAAATGGATGCATTATGGAAGCCATTGATGGAAGCTAAGCTATCATGCAACTAATTTAAACTAAAATATGCTAAATTTATACAAAATATGAGTGTGAGTGTGAGTGATTTCAACAACATAATTTTGATGTTGAAAGATGGATCCATTTATCTCCAAATAGTGACGTATTTATAGGAAAGAAAATGAAAAATGAAGGGCTAAGATTGAAAAATCTAATCAATGGTCAAAAAGGAAAGAAGATGGAGGCATGAATCATTGATTTTCATCAAGGAATGAGAATCAATGATGAGATTTAATCAAGGGTTCTCATTCCTTCAAAAAAACACACTTTTAACTTGTACAAGAGGTCACAAGTTAACTTGCACAAGAAGTTTTGTTTTGAGTTAACTTACACATGAAGTTTTGATTTAACTCTCACATGAAGTATTGTAAGTTTTTTATAAGGATGAATATTCCATTTTTCAAATGAGTGAAGAGAATATTCTCATGGGTGAGGAAAATAGATATTTAGCAAATTAAAACAAATTTTTAATGTGCAAAAGTAGAAGAAATAATCCATGAGAATATTCTCTTTTTGGAGAAATTTGCAAAGGAGGAATATTCCCTTACAAGTGGGGGATTGGATTCATTAGTAATTTGATAATTAAATAAAAAAATTAATTATGCAAATAAGGGGAATTAAATGATATTCATTAAATAAATGATTTAATGAAAAAGGGGAAAGTGGAATGATATTTAATTAAATAATTTAGGGTTATTTAATTAAATAAGAAGACTTAGGGGATTAAATTAAATAACTTGATGGAGTTAATTTAATAGGACAAAATTTTAGCATGAAAGGGGATGAATTAACCTAATTAAATTAATTAGATTAATGGATGAAAATGATGCAATTAATTAAGTAGCTAGGCTAATTTAATCAATTAATTGAAAAGAGGATTGGTTTTAGGACGAAATGATGTTAGTTAGTCAATGTAATCTATTGAGACATTTTTAGGTGTCTACTGTTGGATATTCCAACAAAACTTATATGACCAATCTTCTTACAAATTTAAACTTGGAAGAATTAAATATTGATATCCTTGTTTCACATTATAATGTTCATTCTTTGAAGGCACCCAAATCAACTTATCTAGTTCTTTAGAGAAAGAAACATTTCCTTTTATTCAAAATAATAATTATTTTTTGATCTAAAGGAATAGGATTATCTTGAAGGTTCTTCTATTTTATTGTCATGAAGATATAATCTAGAGTGACAACAAAGTATGCTTTTACTTTATCTCCCCATAATTTTTTGAAAATCAATTTTGATTTTGAAAGAGATTCAATGTTACCAAGAGGAGGGTTCCCATTCCAAGCATCATCCCAAAAATATGACTATAAATAATCCATGATAGATGGAGAACAATTACTTGTCTACATATTATGATGAAGTTTCAAAATTTTGAGCCATTTTATGGATTTGAGATATTAAAAATTATATGAGGATCATTAGATTCTAAATATTTTTATTTCACTATCTTACACAATTTTTCTTTTGGTTTAGTGAAAAGAATCCATGCAAGTTTATCCCCTAAAGCCAATTTGTGAACCTCCATGTTATGAATACCAGTACCTGTTGACAGTGAAAATGACACAAACAACATTAAAATAGAATATTTCTACTCTATTTCTCTTGAAAAAGAAAGACAACATGTAGTGGCCTAACTCCCAAGGTCCTGGTAGTTGGTTCTCAACTGTCTAGTGTCACTCAATCGGTTCATGTAACTGCAATGTTCAAGGGGCCTGTGCTGGTAACAAAAGATTCAAGCAATGACTCATTTTATCAAAATTGTTCTCATAAATCAAGGGGGTTTCAGACAAACGAAAAAGATAGAACAAAGGGGTAAACCAGTAAGTATGAATCAAATTTATCTAGCATCCGGACATATACCTTCAACAATGAATGTTTTCTAACAAATCACAAAACCAAAGCATGACATAGTTTACAGCATAAACTATACCATTGCATGCATCTAAGGTGCTTAATTTAATACCACTATTCGTATATCACAACTATCTCCAAGATTTCAAAACACACATCCATTCATTGCCAAGGTCATATATCAACAGAATTTAATAACTTCAATTCACTGATAATCTAATAAGATAATCGTTAAATCTAATTCCTTCAAATGACTTTCATCACTCAAGAAACTTTTATGTTCAGCACAATCACTGCATATAGATAGATTATAACTTATCAACCTTATCACACAAAAAAATTTAATTCTAACACCATATTGCGAGAAAACCTGTAATTTTTATTAACTATAAAGTATCTAGTAACAATGTATCTCAGTAATCGCTACAAAATTCTATCTCCTAACATTAGGTAAGCCAATTCTATTCGCAATTAGCCGACCATTGCAATATGATACCCAAAGGGTATTTATAGATACACAAAAATTCAAACTCCACTTCTATTTTAAGTCATCCACCCTTTTAGGAACAAAAAGCTCTCTTGGAAACTCAGATCAATTTGATCTTGAGTTGCTACATTTAGCACTTTAGTTGAATTGGAGATCAGAAAGTAGAGGAAACAAAGAGAAAAAGTCATGCGCTTTGAACTATCAGTACTGCATGCAACATGCAAAGAAGAGGAAAGTCATGCATGCATTAAAATTAGGCATGTGAAGTTGTATCTGCAATGTGCTCATCGTAGCTGGAGAATTCTTGTTGTAGTGTGTCTATTTCTGGCCCGTCAACCCAGTTGTCCTCAAATTTAATTCACTCCAACTCTATTGCAGCAAACCCTCTCATAATTTTCATCTTTGCCAACTCTCTTCTGGCAGCTTTTATTTCTTCTTTGACATCCATCAGCTGATCTATCATAATATTTTATCCATCATCTCCTTTCTGCATGAGTTCACTAAATCTTTCATCCCATTTCTCTTTGATCTAACTCAAAGGCATGCCTTCTTTTGTTAATACATTTACATCTACAATGATAGCAATGACTGCTTCTAGCTCCTCAAACTATTCAGTCAAATTATTAACAGCCTCTTGAACCTCATTCCTATGTTTACACAAGAAATCCGCTCTAAATCGGAGTATACAAGAAGTTTTCTCCACAAAATCCTTATTGTCCTCCTCAAGCATTGATTGTTCATGAAGAGTAGTCAAAGGTAATGCATTAAATTTCTCCAATTTCTAACTGTATTCTTTATACTCTTCTTCTTGTTTCTCTGATGCTTCAATGTATTGATGCATTTCTCTTATTAACCCTTCCATGCCTTTGTAAACTTCAAAACCCTCCACCGAAACCTCACCTACCTCTCGATTCAATTTGTCCATCCACCTGTCTACCATCTCCACTTTGCCTCTTACCTGCACCAAATCATCTACCTCCTTTTTACTTAATAAAATAGGAGTCTCAATGGCCGTTACCTATTGTGATCTCAGAGAGGAGCCACTTTTCAAGAATGAATGTAATAATTGATCCAACTAAGCCTTAAGCTCATCCTTCTTTTGTTTATCCTTTATCATTCTTGATTTAGTTGTTGAAGCCACCACATCAATTAGGTTCATCTGCTGATTCCTAGTGGGCCTTCCCAAGTTGACAATACTCAACTGATAATATGTTAGCTACATGTCCCCTACCTCCTTTTTTGTCATTGACATGGCACATTTAGCAGCAATCTCTCCTTTGTCTGTGAGTCGGGTAGAATGTAGAATCTTGGCCTTCTTTTTAGGCCTCTCTTGTTCAATCCCTTTCATCATATCCTCCCAATTGAGAGGTTGTGAAGGTGTTACGGCCCTTTTCTGTAGATCCAAATTTAACCAAGTGGGAGCACTTGGAGCAGTAGTCATCATAGAGGAAGACGAAGCAATAGTAGAAGGTCGCTGCATATTCACTTGGGGTTGAGAGTCAACCCTTGACTTCTCTTGTTGTTCTTTTTCTAGTTTCTATTTTTCGAAAGCCTCTAATCTTTCTTTCTCTAATCTTTCCACCTCTAAAGCCTTAAGTTTTTCTTCCTTTGCTTCTTCTTCTTTTTGCTTCCTAACGAACTCTTCATCATCCTTTTCCTTTCTTAAACTTTCTGCTTCTTCTTCTTTTTGGTGAGCTTCCTTTGCAAGTTTCAACTTAGCAACTAAAATTTCTTTTTCCCTCCGGTTCCTCGCCTTCTCTTCCTCAAGGTCATGAATCTTCTGTATTAGTTCCAACTTGTCATTTTCTTCTTTAACCTTGAGTTCATGTTGTTGTTGCCTTATTTGTCTCTCTACTTCATCAGTTGCTTCCTTAGCTTCAATTTGTTTAGCTTTTAATTGTTGCTGGTGCAGTATATCATCAGCTTGTACCTTGGCATCCATTTCCTTTTGTTTCTCTAAGGCTGCAGCTTTTGCATCAGAATCCTTCTTCACCTCTTCAAACAACTTCCATTGATCTTCTTGTGTCAAAATCTGCTCAATATCCTCCTCTAGAGGCACATTCTCTTGCATATCTTTTTCTGACATAGTCTCATCTGAATTTGTCCCAACTTCCAGAATTTCCTTCTGCACCTCTTTTCCCTTTGGAGTTTCAGCCATACTATGAAGAGCTCCCTCTTGAATTTCTTCACTCTTCTGCTTTGCAAGTGGGACTTGTGCGGATGATTCACCTAATGTAGTTGTTGAAATAGTCGATCCCTTTTGAACATCTCCTTCTTGTGTTTCTTCTTCATCATCTACTACCTCAAGTTCTATCTCTTCGATGTCTGGAGGAAGGAACTCCAAAGGATATTTAGGAGGTGTCTTCCTTTTGATCCTTTTGTATCCCTTACCCTTTTTAGGGGCTGGCCCTTGAGGAGTCTTGGTTCTTAGAACTAACCATTGCACACTCCTATCCAATACTGTCCTTCCAATCTACTTAATATCAATGGTTTCTTCAGCATCCCAGTCAATTGGATCTAGGCTCTTGGTGCCAATGTTCAAAGCTTCATAGGATGGATCCAATACAATTCCATCATCCACCAATGTGTCAGGAATGTTATCTTTAACACCAAGTTCTGACATGAGTGAGACAGACAATCTTTCATAATTCTTCTTTCTTAGATCATACTCATCTTGTCGGTTACTCCAAAAGTCTTCTAATAGATTAAAATGCTTGTCAAATACCAAAGGTAACAAAGCATAAATCTTACCCTTTGGATCAAAGTGCCTACGGGCTGTGTAGAAACCTAACTTCAATTGTATCAATTCACTATAGACCACCTTTACTCCTAACAAGTGTTGACAACTATACTCACCCAACTTCATGGGGAACTTGTGACATCCTGTCTTATGTTTTATTCCAAACCGAGCATTAACTTCAAGAGCTGATATACAAACTCCATCAACACTATCCTGTTATTGCAACACCTTGGAAGCAAGTGTGGATGGCCTTCAAAACCAGCCAACCTGAAGTATGTAAATTTGGGATACTGGATGTACCAGCATACCCATTCAACAATGAATTCCATGGCTTCTTGACTCAACCGATACCCTACATCTCCATTCAATTGGTTGATGACCACATATATAAATGCATCATTGACTCTTCTGAAATGAGTCTCAGCAACCTGAAGAGACAACTGATCATAATGCTCCCACACTTTCTTATATCCATGCAAGGCTCCCATTATGCCCACTCTGTTCAATCCTGGGAAAATACCCAATCTTGTTGTTGCATATACAATGTAAGAAGTCATAAAGAAGCACTTGGTTTCTCTGATCCTTGTTAGTTGATCATGTATGGCATCAGAGACAATCATTGACCAATCAAACTGTTGTTCACCATTCAAGATGGCCTGAATAAAAGGAAACATCCACTCCTTGAAGTGAAATTCATCCCTCTTCCCAAATACCCTAGACAACATCAAGATTAAGTCTGACAATTCTTTACAAAATTCTACTCTCTTTGGTTGATCATGCAGTTTGAGCAGAGACTTCTTCTCTATTATCAACCATTTCTTATTCAAATGAGTTTTATTGGATGATTTATACTTGTTATACTTCTCTAGGGCCTCTGCCTCAGTTAGCTGCACCAAGTTCTTGGGATCCGAAACTCTATCTCTTGCAAAAAAATTATTTTCTCTATGCATCTCTCTCACTTTCTAGTATGAGGCTTTTTTTTTTTGTTTTGGCCTCCTCACGTAAAGTAACTAGTATATGGGGATTTTTGTTTTGGTCCCCTATCTATATTTACTATGTAATTTTTTTATTGTTTATATATGTTGTAGTGTAGTAAAATGCATACCCTTGCATTTTCACACTTGTTTAGGTCTGCCTTGCTTTATTTATCCCTATTTATGTCTTAATTGGTCTTATTTTGCATCTACATGCCATATGAATCAATTTTTTTTTGGCTTATCTCGATATTCTCCAATGGATAAATGATAATTTGATGTTTCTATTTGAGTGTCCCTAATTTTTGGGTCAAGACTAAAATGCCACCTAGGGCGTCTTTGTCCCCCAAAGGTCTTGGGACCCTAATTTTGAGGCACCTTAATTAGGCCCCTTTTTGGTGTCTATGCCCCAAGTTTCATGTCTTGGAACTAAGATTCCACCTAGGGTGTCTTAGTCCCCCTTAAGGAATTTTCAGGATTTAGCCTCCTTTATTTAATGAATTCATATGTTGACTTGTTCTGGTGTAATTTGGGGATATTAAGCATGAATAGGTATAAATACAAGGTTAATTCATTCATTTCAACCCAAGTAATTTGTGAGAACATTCCTAATAGCATAATTGAGTTCACAAGAGCATTCAAGAGAAATTCTTCAATTATTTGGAGTCACTGTCAAGATTCAAGCATCATATCAAAGAGCTTATTGCATCATGTGTGTTGTTGTGCTATCATTTGTGATGTAGGGTTTGTTATTCAAGAAAGTGTTTCAACCAAGGTCAACATCATTCAAGAAATAGTCAAGAACCACATCCATTACAACCATTTCACACAAGTTTGTAGACTTTACAACAAGGGTTTGGTGAGTTGTAGCATTGCATTTTGTTCATTCATTAGTTCCCTTCATTATTCTATTTCATTTCAAGGTTTAATTACCAACAAGGGGTTTGACCAAGGAAAACTCCCATTCACTATCAATCAAAAAATTTAGGTTGAAGACTTGAAGATCATTTGGAGTACAAAGTTGCAAAGTTGTTTCATGTTCATAGAAACTCACCTGCAGGCCAAATTCAGAAATTTCAATACTAAGATCGAAGAAGAAGGAAGTGCAGAGCATAGGCCTCAGGACCACATTCATAGATTTCAAAAATTCCAAACGATACTAAGTCACCACCTAGGGTGTCTTAGTCCTCCTGAACATATTTTGCAGAAATTCTTTCAGATCCAGTTCTAGCATCCGAAGATTCTGCATCCGCCCCGAAAAATAGCAATGGGACTAAGACAAAAATAAGGGAATATTTTTCCTCCATATAATATTTTGATAGCTTTTTTGCATTTCCAGAATCCTTGTTACATATCTAGACTTTCTAGGTACATATATCCTAACTTCCTATTGCATAATTCTATTATTTTCATCTCTCATTTATCTTGCATAACTAGGTTTTGTGAGTTGAATGTTCATTTGTCTTTTCCAAGAATTTTCTTGGTGGTGAACCCCAAAAATCTTAGAGAACCCACTCCTAGGTCCTCCTTATTGAGAATTGACTCACCTTGCGAGGTTGTTAATCAATCCAATTGGGACTCCTAGGACATTATTGAGTGATTAATGGGAGAAAAGGGTGACATAGTACATCATCATTTTTCACCATTAATCATTTTGGTGAACTCTACCTTGTTGAGCATTCATTTTCAGATTCAGAGTCCATAAAATTCTTAGATCTAGATTGCATTCACTGAATCTTGCATTAGTGAAAGTGGATCTATGGTTTCTTGCATCTTGCATTAGTGAAATTGTATCTAGGGTTTCTTATATTTGCAATAGTGAAAGTGCATATAGGTTGCATTTTTTATTTCTTTCTCATCATTTCATTTTATTCAAACAACTAAAAAGTGCATTCTCAATCATCTTAATTGAATTTATCAACATTCTTATTGAATTTAAAATTGAAAAAAAAAGGCATTCAATTGCTTATTACAAGTTACTTTTCCTTGCATTCATTTGTAAATTTTCCTATTTCCAAACATTAGCTCGCTGAATAGGAAACCTGTAAATATTGTAGACAACTCAAAATTTGATTTTTTTTAAACAAAAACATATGTTAGGACTAAAACGCCCTTCCTGGCATCTTACTCCCTCTTAGGGTTTTTGGCTCAAAACCCTCTATTTGTTGTTTGTTGTTTGTTCCAGTCCCTGGAACTTGAAAATCTCATCAGGAGGACCAATATGCCCTTCCTGGTGTCTTAGTCCCTATTAACTTTGACTTTGTAGTTTTCAAGACTTGAAACTATTGTTTTGTGCTTCTATTGGCTGCCTTCAATTTTCAGTTTCAATTCGTAGAGTTTCTATTATCCCAAATTCTTTCATTTAAATTATATTTGTTCAATCTTAAATCATGGATATGTGCTTTAGAAATTTGTGGATTTCCTTGAAATAATTCATAGATATGTCAATCTGTTCTTTCAAAAATGATCCTAACGAAATTGAACTTACTCATGCTCACAAAAGTCCTATTGCATGTCATCCTCGTGATGTTGACATCATCGGAGAAAGTGATGACAACATGAATATGTTAAATTATTTTCTTACCAACCTTGAAGCTAATGCATCCTTTTATCTATCCATGAAACAACCAAATCCCCCTACAATACCACCTCTTAAGATGTTTGGTTACTTACATCCAGAAATTGAAACAAAAGTTGAACATAAGTTCCCTACAATAGGTGAATCTAGTGCCTCTAACCAAGAAAATGTTCAACCATTTTATGATAACAAAGTAACAAAAACTCCAATCAACCTTGAAGAAACATATGGAAAAGGAATCACAATATTAAGTAAACAAGGATATGATACAACAAGTGAACATAACATTCACCAAGTCCTAGAACACCTATCAACCAATGAAAACACAACAAGGTTAGGATATCAAGATCCCCCTTGCAATATACAACCTCCCCTTGCACTGGTAAGGCATTTTTTGTTGTCCCTTAGGTTCGTTATCTACCTTCCGCTTATACAAATTAAGATTGGGAGGTAGATGACTTACTTTAGGTTGACTCGCATATTCCTTACTAGTCCTTTTACTTAATTTTGTGTGATTGCATGTGTGTATTGTGATCCCTATGATGTTTGGTTTGATGTTTCTCTCTCTATGTGTATTCCTCTATTTGTACCTTCGTTCTTCTATATGTAAATTTTTTGTCTTTTTCAATTTCGATTTTCTCTTAGGTTTTCCTTTTTGGGATGACGCAAGGTGTCGAGACACCCTATATCTCTTCCATGTTGACCCAAAAAAAAAAAATTATCTTTTCTTTTCCTTTCATTTTTTATTTATGTTTTCCTTTTGGGGATGACACAAGGTGTTGAGACACCCTATGTCTCTTCCATGTTGACCCAAAAATCTTTTCATTATCTTTTCTTTTCTTTTCATTTTTGTCTTGTGTTTTCCTTTTGGGGATGACACAAGGCATTGAGACACCCTATGTCTCTTCCATGTTGACCCAAAATGTTATTCTTTGTTTTCGATCTCTTTATGTCATTCTTCCAGTTTTGTGTGTATTTGAGGAATGATGACAGTTTTGAGATCTCTAATATCATTGCATCAAAGATAGATCCTAACCTCGAATCCATATATCCCTTATGTGTTTCTGGGGGCAACCCTCTCTTTTCTTTCTCATGTTTGTCTACTTTAAATTAATTTCTCACAACATGGTTTTTAGCAATTTATTTAAATTGGGGGCATACATTGGCATTATTTTGACATGATTTCATGTTTCTTGTGTGATTTCCTTTCTTCTCGTGATGTGTCCTTCTCTTGGTGGTTTCATTGGGTTTTACTTCCTTCGAGAGCATGATATTTCCTTGTCCTCTCTTGGAAATATTAGGCACAATGTTCCCTAAGATGAGACCTTTTGCACTTGTCCTCTCTTAGAAACATTGGGTATGATGTTCCCCAGGATGAGAACTTGTATTTATCCTCTTTCAAAAAATGTTAAGCATGATGACCCCTAAGATCATGACCTAACATGAACTAAGCAAAATCCTTTTGAACATCTCTCTTTCTTATTGAATTTTTCTTTTGATCATAGTCATGGAGGTATGGCTTTGATATGGACTCCTTGGGGCTCACCTAGTAAACAACTAGATACACTAGCCCTTTTGAGCATGCATTTTTCCTTTTTCCTTATCATAGTCATGGGGGTATGATGTTGATATGGACTTCCTAGGGCTCATCTAGTGAACAACTAGCTTCACTAGCCCTTGTGAGCCTATGTTTTGTTTACATAGTGGACAACGCATTCCACTTGTAAACTTTCTTTTTGGAAAAATGACCTAGACCCAGTCCACCACGTTGGATGGCCAGTCGAAGCTTGATCCATTGCATTTTTCCTTTTTTCTATCATTGATGGTGTATGTTTGTGATTTTATTATGGCTTCATATATCATCTAAAGCACGTTCCTTTGTGCCTATGTTGGTCTATCATAGGATCTTGATCTTGGGGGCTTGGCCACCCTCTTGATTATTGTCATCCTATCTCACTAAAATCTGTACATTTGAAACTCTATTGATTTCGTGGTTGGCTAATTTAGTGTGAGTTTAAGTAAGTTCATCCTTTGCTTGTTGTGGTGTAATTTTGGGATATTAAGAATGAATAGGTATAAATATAAGGTTCATTCATTCATTTCAACCCAAGTATTTTGTGAGAACATTCCTAATAGCATAATTGAGTTCACAAGAGAATTCAAGAGAAATTCTTCAAGCATTTGGAGCCATTATCAAGATTCAAGCATCATATCAAAGAGCTTCTTGCACCATGTGTGCTGTTGTGCTAACATTTTTGATGTAGGGTTTTTTATTCAAGCAAGTGTTTCAATCAAGATTAACATCATTCAAGAAAGAGTCAAAAACCACATCCATCGCAACCATTTCACACAAGTTTGTAGAATTTACAACAAAGGTTTGGTGAGTTGTAGCATTGCATGTTGTTCATTCATCATTTCACTTCATTATTCTATTTCATTTCAAGGATTAATTACCAACAAGGGGTGTGACCAAGGAAAACACCCATTCACTAACAATCAACAAGTTTTTCCCCTCTTGTGTGTTTGTGATTGCAGATTTAGGTTGAACACTTGAAGATCATTTGGAGTGAAAATTTGTAAAGTTGCATTGGAAAGTTGTCATCTTCACGGAAACTCACTTGTAGGCTAGATTCAAAAATTTCAAAACTTGAAATCAGGGAAGAAGGAAGTGCAAACCTTAGACCTCAGAACCACATTCATATATTTCAAAAATTACATAAGAGACTAAGTCACCACCTAGGGCGTTTTAGTCCTCTTGAACACATTTTTCAAAAATTCTTTCAAATCCAGTTCCAGCATCTTAAGATTCCACATCTGCCCCAAAAATAGAAATGGGACTAGGACAATAGTAAGGGCATCTTTGTCTTCCATAGCATATTTTGATAGCTTCTTTGCATTTCTATAATCCTTGTTACATCTCTAGACTTCCCAGGTACATACATCCTAACTCCCTATTGCATAATTTCATTATTTGCATCTCTCATTTAGCTTGCACGAATAGGTTTTGTGAGTAGAATGTTCACTTGTCTTTTCCAAGCATTTTCTTGGTGGTGAACCCCTAAAATCTTAGAGAACCCCCTCCTAGGTCCTCCGTATTGATAATTAACTCACCTTGTGAGGTTGTTAGTCAATCCAATTGGGACTCCTAGGACATTATTGAGTGATTAATTGGAGAAAAGGGGGATATAGTACATCATCATTTTTCACCATTAATCATATGTAATATCAAAACTTTTATTCTATTAATAATATTATGGGCCATTTTACTTTTATCTAAAAAATGCATTCTTGAACCTTCAAAAAAAGGAGCGTTCACCCACCAAGATTTGAGAGAATGAATGAAACTACTATCTCTAAACCACATTGCCTCAAATTTGAAAGAGATTTTATGATTAGATAAGGATGATTTATCCTTAAATTCCAAGAGAATAGAAAAATAATCAGAAGCAGAGGAAGATAGAATAGAACATAAATTGTTTTCATCTTCCATCCAGTTTTAATTAAATAGAAATCTATCTAATGTCTCTAATATTAGAAGGAAATATATTCTTCTATTTGTCCAAATATATTTACCATTTTTAGAGGATAATCTAAGAGAGAATTATTTCTAGATTTTGGTGGAGGAATAATACCACTAGATTTTTCTTGGAGGTTCAAAATAACATTAAATTCTCCTAAAAAAATTAAATTAAAATGAGAACATTTGGCTAATACCCCATGTGGAGTAGAAGAAAGTTAAAAAGTATCCATTTTGACTATTTAGAAAGAATTTTTGAACCCTAAACAACTGATAACTTAGTTTCCTGAAATAAAACAAAATTTGAGCCACTTTGTCAACTTGATGTTTTATTAAACATCTCTTATTAGGGGCATTAATGCCCCTAACATTCCATGAAATGTTTTTCATTGGCCTCAAGTGTTGCTCTCCTTGATCTTAATCTATTAATCTAAAGCTAAAAGAGATTGATCTAAGTAGTAATTTTTTTTTTACTATGAGCATACTCCCTTGAAATACATTTTTTTCCATGGGTGTGGTTATTCCTAAATAAAATACCCTAAGAAACCTCAATCTAATGAGGTTGAAAAAAAAAAATTCTAAAAACCATATAGGAAAGAATACAAGAAAAAAGAAACCAAATATAAACTTATTAAAGATTTGTGTTCCTCTAAATATTTTTGTCCTTGCCACCAAAGGTAGATCCTATTAAAATTTTATTATCTTGTGTGGATAAAATTTATAACAAAGTGTTCTAGAAGATGGTAAAGATTAAAATTTAGCACTAGGAAGAAAGAACAACGTTTTAATTAGATTCAAATAATTGTGTGAGAAAATTCTTGCTAAAAACCTTGCCAGCTTTCATTTAATAGTTAAAAAGAATTAAATTAAAAAATGATGTATATATTCATGGGAAATTTCTTGGTAGACCCTAGTTCTTAACTTTGATGAACTATATTCCTAACATCTTGTATTCCTTATTTTGGATTATTTCTCTATAATCTTTGTGCTTTATATTAATAAAATTCTTAATTTTATGTTTAAAAAACTTATTTTCTTTTTCTTTAGTAGAAAAAATAATCATGTATGATTGTATGTTCCTTTATAATGTATGCATCTTCACTGAAATAATTGTATAATAATGTAGACTACCATGAATTTTTAATCTTATTCGTAGACCAAAATTTTGGTGCATGCTAACAACCATATATGCCTATATATTGTAATCCATAGTTTTCTTTATCCATAAATACATTTCAATAAAATATATTGGGATTTCAAATATGTGTTTTCATTGTACTTAATATGGTCCAAGAGAATCTACAAAATAATATAATTAATAATTCAACCAAGGACTTTATTTACAAGGCATAAAATAAAGGGTATAAAATAAATATGTAGTATGGGTGACTATTATGAACCTTTGTAATTCCAACATCTTAATCTATGTGATTGCTCAATATTATATGTTAGAAATAGTTTGTATTTTTATTTAAGAGCTTGTATTTGGGTATATTTCAAGTAGATGTACTCTATATAAAAAATTTATCAACCAAACACTAGTCATTTTTGGTGACCCTTCCTTTTTAAAACAAATCATCATAAGGTTACTATGCATGCCAACCCTAAACCCTAATTTATTTTGATTGTGGTAAGAAAATTAGAAACTGAAATGCAGATCACATTGCTTAATTTCTCATATTTTATGTGGTTAGAGAGACCGACAATAGCCAAACACTCTTAATGATCTCAAACTAAATTGAATATTTCTCTAGAGTTTTAAGTCTACCAACCCTAATCACATGAAGGAAATCTATAAAATAAGTAGAGTTCATTTTATTTTGCAATATGGATTTAAATGGTGAAGGAACTCCACTTGTTGCAAGGCTTCCAAATTTGAGAGTGATGGTTGTTCATTGAAATACATTAAAAACATTAGTAATTATAAAGGAAAATAAAGTAGATGTTAAAATTGTATTCTTTATTAGAATCACTTATAAACTTTGAAAATTCATTTCTTTGTATCTTTATAGAAACGAGATTCATGTATGATTAAAAATACTAGAACTATATTCATCTTCAATATTTCATGCATTTAGTAATCATTTTTTTTATCTATTTTTATTTATAAAGTGAGTTATAATACACTTGATTCATTTATATGATAGTAAATGATCTTTACCATATATTTATTTTGTAAGATGTATCAAAGCACTCATTTATTTATAAGAATATTTATGTGAGTGGTGTCATAGTCTTAATATAAAAGTGTACTCCAAGACTCAACAAGACAATATTTAGGAGATTAATATTAGGATATGGTATCATATTTGCAAGGGAATTTATTTTATTATATATTAAAATTAATGGGGCAATGTAAAAGGGGTCTAAAGAATAAGATAAAAAATAAAATTTACAATATTATGAACACGTGTTAGAAATTAAATTTATCTTATAATGTTTAAGTATAAAATTTCAAGTAGATGTATCAACACTTTCTCTACTAGAGAATTTTTACATTTTTTGGAAGAGTACGAGCATCAAGAATTTTGTTTTTGAGAGGATTAACCTATATTTATAAAAAAAGTGGGTTTCAAAGCCATTGGAGACTTTTTTCATTCCACCCTATTGTAAACTTCAAATACACTAATAACACTAATAACAACTAATATGTATAAGGTTACTTTTGAAAGTGGTTTTCACTTGTTCTCCTTTTTATCTATATTTTCTAATGTATAAAATGACTTTTTAAAAAATAATCAATATTGCTTAATGAGCTTGAGTGGTACACATGGTACTCTTGGCATAAAAAATGTAAATATAGATGAAACAAGAGTTATTAAATGGTCACTCTTATTCTTCTTACAATGGCATTTACCCTATCTTGAAAATTATAAATTTTATTGCTAAGTACATAGTGGAGGGAGTTTTGAGGTTTTCATAAAAGGGAAAGGGTGTTCATAAGGTTCTCATAGACCTAACATTATATTTTTTACAAAAATAAGACAAAGGAAAAAAATAAAGAAAATTACTTGAAGGGATTTCATAACATTTATAACACAAACCTTCATAAGAAATCCCTACAAACAAGCCCTAAATTTTGAAAATAAAGGGTTAAAAAATTTAATAATATAGGTTGTTACATCAATAAAATATAGCTCGAGGGTTTCATACTAGGTTCATAGATGTAGTAGTTAGATTTAGCACACTATCAATTTTGGAACATACTTTTTAAAATATATATTAAATCTCAAAATGATTTATTTGATGTTTGTTTCATGCTTGAAACACATTATAATAATTTTATATGTGATATTATGAAATCATCATCCAACTCCTTATTATATTTACATGAACTCTTATCTACTTTGAACTATGATAGATCTATTATTCATATAAAATTCAATGTTGTTGTTAGGTTGACTTGCCTAGGCTTTACAAAACATGTAGTGTAGGAGAGACATATCCATCTTTGATTCATTGGCACATCTTTTCAATGATCTTAAACATAGAAATTTGTAACTTGTTAGAGATAATTGATAATAAGTTAGTGAACCAACACATTCCATGCTTGTTTTCATGTTCTTAACATCAAGGAAGGGTAGAATTTTTATTAAATCAAGGAAACATTACAAAGAAAGGGCATTAAATGGCCCTATCAAGCTCAACCAAGTGATCCAATTGATGAGAAAAAATAGGGGGAAGTTGACCCCGATCCACCAAATTCCAATAATGAATATGGTTAGAAGCCCATTTAGCCAAGCAATCAGCAACCCCATTCCATTCACAAGGAATATGAGTGAAAATAATATACTCTAGAGAAGCACATAGAGTGAGAATTTGTTCAACAATCAAAGACAGTTGCCAGCTCACATCATCCAAATACTATCTTTTCAGTAAGTTCACCACAACCTATGAGTCAGACTCACATATGATCCTTCGCCATCCCAATTGACTGCCCCGCCCCAAAGCTAGTAAAATGGCCTGAGCCTCCATAAGATTATTAGTATGAAGACCCTTATACATAGAGAAGATAAACTAAACATCTCCAGAGCTATGCCTACCAACACCCCCAATGCTAGCATGATCGGATTTCCATGAGAAGAGCCATCTGAGTTGATATTTAGGACTCACCTTCGGGGCTGGATCTCTACATATGTTGTACATGAGTTTTTGTTGTGGAGGAGGAAGATGAAGATGATTACAATAATCAACATCACAAGGGTTCACCAACACAGTCATATCACAATTAGCTGCAATAGTTTCCCCTAAAGAGTGAAGAATTTTCCACCATAGGTGAGGGGCCCTCAACAATGAATCCTGAATAATCCACCTATTCCTCTCCAACCACAGATTCCAAATAATAAAGGATGGCCCAAGAGCCTAAGCAGCCTAAAGAAAGGAGGTAGGAATAGGGGCCCTTCCCCACCTTTCCCTAAACTCCACCAATGAGGAAGCATGATAGTAGGCCGTATTCCACACTCCCCACCAGAAATGCCAAATATCTCTAGCATAGGGAAATTGGAAGAAGATATGGGAGATACTCTCTTCACAACCATGACACAAAACACACATAGAGGGGCCATGGAAAACACGCTTACATAAGTTATCCCAAGTAAGACACGGGTTTTGAGCTACTAACCACATAAAGAAGTTGCACTTGGGCCAAGATAACTTGTGCCAAACTTGCTTCCACCGTGGGACCTCAATGTCCCCAAAAAATTTCCTACCTAACTGCTTATAGCCAGCCGCCACAAAGTACTTTCCAAACAACTCTGAACCATCCCAAGCCAAGGCATCAAGTCCTCTCAAAGAGTTACAAGCATGAGAAGCCAGAAGCAGGGAAAGGTCATGCCTATCTCCTTGAGATCCACTAGGTGGCCACTCCGAAGGCTGCTTCTAGTGAAACCACCATGTTGCCCCACCTTATAATGCTCCATAGTATCCCAACCAATCGCAATAAAAACATCACAAAGGGGCTGGAGGTGAGGAAAATAAGAGAGAATAGGAGGGTGATCATCCCAAGAAGCAGACCAAAAAAGAGCCTATTATCCCAAATGACATATCCAAAAAAGTGCACACTTAATGAACTGTGCCCCCACTTTCAAAGTATGACAAATCATAGAACCACTCCCTTCTGGAGGATAGAGAGGAACCTCAAAAGAAGCAACAACCTGAAGATATTTATGGCTGAGAATATGAGCCCATAACTGATGCTGATTAGTACACCATCACCAGTAAAGCTTGGCAGCAAGAGCTTTCCCATTCAGAATAGCAGAGCATAAAACAAGACCACCCTCCTGCTTTGGCCTACACACATAATCCCACTTAACAAGGCTCCACTTTGAACACAACAGATTACCGCTCCACATAAATTGATGAGAAAGAGCATCAAATTCCTTAAGGAAATACATAGGAGCCACTTGAACAAAGCACCTATAGATGACAAGGGCTTGGATAATAGACTTAAGAAGAGTCACTCTAGCAATAGTAGATAGCCAATGATGGGTCTAATGAGTAACCTTCCACCTAAGCTTATCAAGAAACAACTGCTAGGAGGATCTGGGCTGACAACCAACAACAAGAGGAATACCCAAGTAGACAAAGGGAAGAGACCCAATTTGGAACAGCTGAATAGCTGCAATCCTCCACTGGATAGCTTGAGGAGTATTAAAAAAGAATATAGAGGTATTTTTCTCATTGAATTCTCGGCCTGAAGCCGCAAGGTAGCTTTCCAAAGCTTCCCTGAAGGAATCAACCTCCCTAATATGAGCTAGCCCCATAAGAGAGGTGTCATCCACAAATTGGAGATGAGAAAGTGAAGGCAAGCCCATCCCCCACTACCACCCATGAATCAATCCCTGTGAAACCCGAGACTTAAGAAGATGACCCAGGCCGTCCACCATAATAATAAACAAATAAGGAGAGAGTGAATCTCCTTGAAAAGGGAACCTAGAAGGCCCAAATAGCTCTGAGGGTTCCCCATTCACAATAACCGAAAAGGAAGAAGAGGTCATGCAACTCAATATCTAGCTCACCCAATCAAAGGAAAAGCCAAAGGCCAATAGAATCTTCTGAAGAAAGATCCATTTAACTCTGTCATAAGCTTTGGCTATATCCAACTTGATAAACGTAGACCTATCCTACGAGGTTTCCACAGAATGAATAACTTCAGATGCAACCACCACTCCATCCAAAATTTGACGACCAGCCATAAAGCCACCTTGCTCGTCAGAAATGATCACAAGCAAACAAGATTTAAGTCTCTCAGAAATCAACTTCGTAATAATATTGTACACCACATTACAGAGTGCAATAGGTCTAAAGAGATCAAGCTTATCAACACCTTCCTTCTTAGGAATGAGAACCAAAAAAGTAGCATTTAGGGCACGAAGCATTTGCTTACTATGAAGAGACTCACGAACCACCTCCAATAAATCCAGCTTCACAATATCCCAAAACTCCTGGAATAACTCAACTGGGAAACCATTAGGGCTAGGGGTTTTCCCCCTTATTCATCCCAAACACCACCTCCTCCACTTCCAATAAAGTCACCTGGCAAATAAGAGAAGCATTAAACTCATTAGAAATTAAGGAGGGAATGCAATCAAGCACCATATTCTCATCAGCCTTAGGAGGAAGTGAATCCTCAGTGAACAGATCATAGTAGAACTAATGAGCCTCTCTAGACAAAGCTTGATGTGAAGATATCGAAAGACCCTCTGAGTTAACAAGAGAGGAAATAAAACACTTATTCCGACGAGCTTGTACCGAATGATGGGAAAAATTAGTATTCCTCTCACCCTCTTGAAGCTAATCAATCCTAGCCTTTTGTTTCCAGAAAATATCTTCACGAAGTTCTCACTCCTCCACCAACTTCAAAGCCTAGGCCTTAGCATGTCCAAGAGCCTCTTAGAAACCCAATCCTGAATCTGGCAAGTAATGACAGCAAGGCGATCCTGCGCTTCTCTTTTCCTGGACTGAAAATTACCAAAACATGACCTATTCCATCGCTTAAGATGATACTTGACATATTGCATCTTCTTAACCATAGAATACATAGTTGTACCATACGCAATGGTGCCATCCTACCACCATTGAGTAACAAGATCGCCCAAAGACGGATTACGTAGCCACATAAGCTAAAATTTGAAAGGAGTATTCTTTGGATTTGGGAAAGCATAAGTTGAAAGCTTAATTGGCCAATGATTAGAGACACACTAGTCAAGAATCTCAAAGAAAATTACCAAGCTACCTCTAACCCAAGAGTAAGAGACAAAGAAACAATTCAACCGTTGGTAAATCACTTTAGACTCACTCTGTCTATTAATCGAAGTGAATATTTCATTAGAGGGTTTAACATCCACGAGAGCAAGAGAGTCCACATTACTCTAAAATAGATATAAAGCAGGACCAAGCCAAGGAAGCTCTCCCCTTTTCTCCTCCAAAATAAACACAACATTGAAATCACCAGCTAAGATCCAAGGCAAAATTGGGGCACAAGACCACACATTCCTGATATGGTCCCAAAGCTAGATTTTACCATGAATTTCAATCAGAGCATAAACATTACTAACCAAAATAGTCTCACTAGATTCCAAAAATGAAGCTACCACCGAAATAGAAAACTGACTTGAAATCCACCAATGAGGAACAACCTTACGAGGATTCCAGAAAAGAGCCAGACCCCCAGAGGTTCCCCTAGACCCAATACACTGACACTGGCCAGAAGACCAAATATGAGGAGCATGTTGAAGCATAAGATATCTTGAGACTGAACAATAATTAAATCTTCAATAGCCTTTTGATGAGAGGTGCTATTCAACCCCCTTGCATTCCATGAGATAATAATCACGAGGAAGGTTGAGAGAAGTGGGCCTCAAGGGTTTTAATAGACCCAATTCCACCAGCAAATCCCTAATAGATTTAAGCTTGTTTGCATCTTTCTTACGACTAGCTTTCAAAGAATTTTCAAAATTCCCCTTCTTGAGAGGGCATTGTCAAACCCCTAAAGCAAGAGACACTTCCCAACCTTTACTTGAAGAGAACACTTCCTTAGCTAAATCTGCTAAAACATTATCATCCTGCCCTATTGCAACAGCCCCAGGAGGCTCAAAAATCCCCTTCTCCAATACGAAAGAGATATTTTGAACAATTGCCTGCTCTAGCCCTATATCTAACCCAACATCCATACCAGTTGCCCTAGAATGAATCTCAATAGGAATCCCTTCATCCAAAGCCTGATTATCGAGGACCTCAAACTGATGAAAACCCTGATCACTTTGTCTATCCTTATAGGCCCGCTTCTGAACCCTCCCTTTATTTCTTTGCTTAACAAGAATAAAGCCATCCTTATCAGGCCCACCCTCAACCATACACACCTTTCCTTTATCCCCCTTCTCCACCAAAGGCCCAGAAGAAGGAGAAGAAGAAGCCCCTACCACTTTGGGTGCCTGAGGACACTGGCACTGAAGGTGTCCATACTTGTGACAAAAGTGGCAACAAAAAGGAAGGGACTCATAATCCAATGATTGAATCCATGAGGCAGAGCCAATAAAAATTTCCAATGAATCTGACAAAGGGTTATTTTAATCAATTTCGACACAAATTCGAGCATAAGAGAATACCTTTTTATCTAAATTATTCTAAGTGATGGCAGTTGGCTTCCCCAATAAGGTAGTAAACTGATGCAAAATATCCTCCCTCCATAACTGCAATGGCAGCCATGCAAGACGAACCTAAACAAGAACTCGTGTAGGAAGATCCTCTATCACATTAAAACCTCCATGCCAGGGCTTAATAAATAAGCCCACATAATTATAAAAATATGACCCTCCCTCAAAAACATGATTGTGATCCGAGATGCAAGAAAAATCAACCATAAAATAGCCATTCTCAGCCACCAAAAGATCAAAATCACCTTCAACCTGCCAGGTCCGCCGGATCCAAGACTCTAGCATCAAGAGAGGGATGTGAATACTGAAGAACTTGCAGATCATAACATGTTGGCTCCGATAAGCTATGTCCTCTTGAATCGATTCAGGAGATATAACTAGAATAGGGCGATCTTGACTCTACGGCAAGCACCCATTCACTTTCTTGAGGTTTGAGCTCTCACCCACAAAGGATGAATTTGAATTTTGAGCATGCATGGCAGCCAAAAAATTCTGAGATGGATTTGACCCAACAAGCACTAGACTTTTGAAAGCTTTAGCCATACCTCTTCACAAACCCCAAACTCAACCCACACCAATCCACCAACTCCAAACCCACACCAATTCCCCCACCCACTACCCTCACATCACACAGCCCCACCACACCAAACACCCTCTCACCACACAACCCCACAACCCCACCACACCGAACACCCCCGAACTCCCATGCAGCAAGAAGAACAACAAAGCCCCTAGTAAGCAAAGACACCCCACCCACTGCCTCCGCAAAGAAATGCATGAGAAGAATGCAACATTCAAGCCGCACCTATGAGGCCACGTGCCTACACTCCACCGTTTTCCACACCCACACGAAAGCCATCCTTCTTTTCATCTACTTAAAAATTGATGAAAATAAAATTTTCATGTTCTTAGACCTCTAACTCTATTTTTCAATATTTTTTAACACCAACATTGTGAATGCATTTCTTATCAACAATCCCACACCCATTTTTTGAAACCAACTTCAAGACTAATGTCTTGTTCATTTCATGGAAGTGTCTAGTATCATTGCATCATCTAAAATTTCTAGTCTATTGCAAATAAAATTTAATTGACTTTCAAAATTGAAAATCCTATTGTTAATAACTCCTATACAAATTCAGTTTCGTTGGATCAAGTTAGCAAAAATTTCTTTCCACAATCCAACCCCAAAAACAATAATAAAAATAGTTGCAACAACATTCATTGTAGTATTAGCCTTCTTTATAGTTGGTACAATATTCCCATATCTAGCATTGGAAATGTTACAACTCATTTTGTAGTGTTGACATAAAAACCTAATATAGTAAAATTGTTAATGTGTGTACTTGAATCAATAGAAACAACTATAACTAGAGAAATATGGTATGTGTGTTTCTAACCATCAATGCTCCAATTCTTTTTTCAATATGGTATGCATGTTGCTAACTATAACTAGATATTTTATAAGAAAATAATCTAGAAATAGTTAATATGACCACTTGAAAACTTCAATCACTTCGAACAATATTGTCTTCCCATCTATTTCAATTTTGTTTCTCAATATTTGTACCTTGAAAGCACAAATATATAACATTTTCCACCATGATGATTTAATAAAAGATAATATTTTATGTTTAGAAACTAATTATATACCATAATTAAACGTTACAATGTCTTGCTCAAATGCATTCATGTTTGTCACTCTCTATACAATACTTGTAGAAAAAATAAAACACAAGTATTAAACACTATCTAACACTCATTTTAAAGACTAATAAGAGTTTATCAATCTTCTCTCCTAGACATTAAAAGTTACAATTCTACTTGTCACATGAAGGTCTTAATAATATTTCTACCGAGGAAAAGTAAATAGACAAGCTAACACTAGTAACTTCTCTACTTAAAATTCCATGTTAGCATTGGATGTTATAAGAAGCCTTGTAAAGATGAGGCAATTTCCTTTCCCTAGGACACCCTTGTATTCAATTCAGTAGATACATAATTGACCATGTTGGAGTGATTTATGGTAACTTTATACTTGTGAAACAAAAAAAGTGATGAAATTAGTATGCGAAACAAAAAACTAATTTCTTAAAGCCCAGTTGATTAAATCCACCTTTCCGAATAATCTAGTCTACGCTCTTAGTCTCTTTCACATGCCGAGGAAATTTGTGGATATCTTGGAAGGAATTCAGAAAATTTTCCTTTGGACGAGTGTTGAAGATAAAAAAAGAACTCATTTGGTTGCTTGGGATGATGTTTGTCACCCTAGAAAGGTTGGTGGGTTGGGAATCCATAAAATTAGAACTTTCAACACTGCCCTTTTGCGTAAATAGTTGTGGAATATTTTTCTGGCCAAAAGTGAGTGGGCGAAAATTGCTTGGAGCAAATACTTACATGGTGTTTATGGGATTAGATATTTTCTATCTCATGAGTTTAATCTTTTGTATGGTTATTTGTTGTGGAATCGTATGTTGAAGGCTTGAAGGCTTGTAGCTAAGGGTCTCTTTTGGGAGTTGGGTAATGGGAGGATTATTTTGTTTCAAGATGATAATTGGTTCAGTAATGGGCCACTCAAGGATGAGCCATGGGCTCTTCCCTTTATGGACCTTTGTGTGCGAAAGTTTGGCAGATTTGTTGCTGACTATATTGATGGAGGTTGTTTGAGGAAGTTGCATGAGGTGGACCCTGAGCTGGAACTTATTTTTAAGGCTATTTATTTGGTTCATATTCCTTCTACTCCTCCTGATAGGTTTTTTTGGAAGCCTTCCTCAGTGGGTAACTTCTCTGTTGCTTCGGATTTTCATTTCAATGATTCCTTTATTGGCCTGCCACCTTTTTGGGATTCTATTTGGTCCTCTAGATTGATCCCTAAGGTCAGAATTTTGTTTTGGCTTTTCTGTCAGAACAAAATTCTATCTACTGATAACCTAATTAAAAGAGGTTTTTTTACGCCCAATAGATACTTTCTCCGTGAAGACGAAGCAAAAAACACTTATCATATTTTGATTGGGTGCAAATATGTTAATGTGATCTAGAAGCATGTGCTCTCACTTTGGAACATTAGCTGGGTGTTTCCTGGTTATGTCAAAGATTTATGGTTTCAATGGGTTGGCCCTTCTATTAATCTATCTCTACAGATCTTGTGGTATCTCAATTTTCCTCATTTTCTTTGGGGGGTGTGGTTGGAGCAAAACAATAGAATTTTTAGAAATTATGCTCTTCCGGCTTTAGTTGTGGCTCATAAAATTTGTGCAAGAATTAAGGAAAACTTTCTTTCTGGAATCTCCTTTTATTTTGGTCATAAGATTAATCTATTTCCCTATGATATATCTCTTGCTCAAAAGTGGAAGCTTCCTTGTGATATATCTCTTCTGCTATCTAAAGGGAAATATTCAAGAGAAGATGTTGCCTGGAAGGCACCATTGGATGGTTGGGTTAAAATGAATTTTGATGGTGCGGCTAAAGGAAATCTGGGACTTGTAGGATGTGGGGGAGTGATTAGAAATTATAATGGTAGGCTCATCTCTATTGTGGTGCTCCCTTTGGGAATCTAGACAAACCACTATGTGGAGGGGGCTGCAGTCTATCATTGACTCAAATTGGCTCAAAGCAAAGGGTATAGGAAGTTCTTAGTGGAAGGTGACTCTCTGAATATTATAAAAAATTTGAAGAATCCTTCACCTCTGTCTTGGACTATTGAGGCCTTGGTCAAGGACTCTATTGAAATTATCAATTCCTTGGATAATGTTTATATCTCTCATATATTGAGAGAGGGAAATATGTTAGCTGATTTCTTCATAAAATTTGGTGTTAGAGAAAAAAAAGGAGTGGGATTTAAATGATCCTATTCCTTTTAAAGCTACGACTATTATTAATAATGAATGTTAATCTTATGTCGATCTTAGTTGGCTTTGAGGGATTCATGTCCTTATTCACGTGGTTGAATGTTTTGAATGAGGATGTTAAAGTTATGAGTTTATGGGATGGCTTTCACAAGGACCGAAGCTATAATTCATTATTGCACATCTTTCCTTTGGCTGGCCTTGCACGGATTTTAGGTGATATTTTCCTTAGTTTCTGGAGTCTTTTGTTGATTATTCTTTCTTTGGGTGGTATTTGTCTTAGTCTCATAATTTTTTGGCTATGTGCTTCACTTTTGTTTCCGATGGGAGGGGACATAAATCATGTTGAGCCTAAATCCTATGTTTCTGCTAAGTAGAGGAAGGAGGTGTGGGAGATTTTAGAGAAGGGTGGCCTAATTGTGTAAATGGAGAAATTGAATGGCTACAATTATCAAGTCACCGATTTGGTTGCTCAAGTGTGGAATGGGAGAACCCTGAATCTATGTGGTAAGGAAGTTGTTGTTGACGAAAAATTCATTGCCCAAATTATTGGTTTGGCTATGCAGGGTATGAAGGTGTTTAGAGACAAAAAAGACTTGCAGGATGTGATGTCTATTTTCCTCAAAGGGAATGAGGTTGCTGCTTTGAGAAAGGTGAAGAGTGGTGGTTATCAGAGGAGCTCTTTGAAAGAACCGTGGTGTGATGTGGCTAAAGAGATTATGAGGTATGTCACCTTGGAAGGAAGGTATACATTGATTAACAATTACCACTTCCTTCTGCTAAACCATTTCTGACATAACAAATGGGTTTCCTTTCCTTACTATTTGTTGATGTCGCTTGACATAGGGATTAAGGAACATATGAAAAACCCCAAGAACCCTGTCTTGCATGTGGGGTTAATTCTCTTGATCTATGAACATGTCAAAGGGCATGAGGTGCATAAAACTGTTGTGTCTCCAAAGGAAAATATTTCTAAACCATGGGAGGGTTATGATACAGATTCAAGAGAGGAAAGGGTTAGTAAAAAGTCTAAGAAGAGGAGGCTTATTTTGAGAAAATATTTTGAGTCTAATAGGGATGATGATACTGACTATGTACTAGATTCCTATGCCTCTTTTGAGGAGGGACCCTCTTCCCCTATTCCAGGTACAACTAGGAATAGGAAGTCGGATGATAAAGAGGGTTATACTACTTGCAGTGATGATGTGGTTGCAAATGCTCATCCTAAGGGGGTTAAGGAAAAAAATTAACTTTATGGGGAAGCTTCTTGTCCTCCCCCAATGACTAGACATGTGCAAGAGACTAAGGAGGGGAGCCAGAAGAGAAGGGTGTCGAGAACTGATAGAAAAATCTTGGAGAAGGGTTTCCCTCTTTCCCTGGCTGACAGTATCTATGGTGAGGCCTCTCTACTATGCTAACATTGGGATGGAGCAGGGGAAGGAAAGGGTTGTGGGTGGTGGTCATGGAGATTGGGATATGATGTTGAAAAGGAAGTGTGTTGTGGAGGAAATTGCTTGCTTCACTTGAAAGATGAAGTGTCCTATCTCCACTGACAAAGGTAAGGATATTTCGACTGATAAGGGTCATGTTATTTCTTTTGATGAGGACGTTGTTGTGGGGAATCAGGTTGAGAACTTTGATAGGGAGGAGTTGTCTAATGTGCTAGGCTCGGCCCGTGAAAGTGCTAATGTGCAGTTTAAACTTTTTAAGTGGTTCTTTCATGAGATTAATCAGATTAATGTTAGAATTACATGTGTTTCTAGTAGGGCTGAGGACCTTGTTGTCCAAAGCCAAATTGTTAATCTGATGGAATCTCTTAATATTGTGGCTAATATTGTGGTAGAGGAAATCATTAGTTTGAAAGGAAATTTGGAAAGTAGAATCTTATCCCTTGAGGATAAATTTGATAAAATGTGGAAAGTTGTGATGAAGAGTGGACATGCCTCTAAGGTTTTGGGCATTTCGGATTCTTCCAAGGTGATCTCCCCTATGATTATTGTGAAGAAGAGAAAAGAGACTATTTCTTCTGATGATACTACTGTTGGGGGTAAGCTGCTAGTTGTGGGTTGTGCTAGTGAGAAGAATGTTGTTAAAGGTAGTTTTTTGAGTGATGAGGTAAAAAATGGTGGGTCGGGATTCAGAACTAGAAATAGAATAAAAGCTTAGGCCAAGGCCTCTGGTATAGAGGTGTTTGATACTATGGATAATGTGTAGAAGATGGTTGCTACTGATATGGAAGTTGTATAGATTCTGAACAGTATGTAGTGTTGTTGTTTGGCTACCTTCTTTTTGGCTACTTTTGGGCTGTTGGTTTGTTGTCATTGGGTTGATTGATGTGCTATGTTGTTTTCTTTTTTTATCAGCTTCTTTAATTTGTAAAGGGTTTCAAGCCCCTTCAAAACCCATTTTTTACCTCTAATAAAAACAAAGCACTAATTTCTAACTAATAACTTCATTATTCTCTTTCTTCCATGAGTAAGATTTATTTGACTTTTAAACAACTATTTTCGTTGTAGATAGTCAGTTTTATAGATTTCAGGGTTAGGTTTGAAATTTTGGGTATTTTGACTGCTTGTCCACATTATGCTCTAGGAGAATAATGACATCTCTACATAAAATCTGCTAAAAATGTATGCCACATTTCATCCTTGGAAAATGATTCCTCTATAAATGAGCATTCGGTCATAAGTTTGATGTTGTACAACTTCAATGCATGATTTGAGGTGCAATATAAGCGTGGGTTGATTGAGAAAGGAATTCCTTTCCAAAAATTAGATAGAATCCAAATGGGCCAAGGAAATTTTAATGGTAAATAGTGTTACAGTAAAGACGTCATATTTTTACAATTCATAATGATTAAGAATGCTTTGTTTTTGGATTTAACTGCAAATAAAATTTGCATAGTTAAATAAATAAATAAAGAATTCTCAAGTGTTATAGTATTCAGTAAGGAGTGATGGCACTCTCAAATTATTCAAATTTGAGATGCCTATTTCAAAAAAAATTCCTCTTCACTTTTAGAAGTGCACCCGATAAATCTACCTGAATGACCCACTTTGGAGGGTCGTAATTTGAAGCCAAATGATTTTCATATAAAACCCATTTACTCAATTGACATATGTGAATATACATGTCAATTTTCAGCTTCCCATAGTGAGCTTTGACAGATTTTTGAAAAGTGAAGCTAGAGGGTTTTTGACACTGTTATGTTGTTTGCAAATTGTCAGTTTTGTGAAACAACTTCCTGTTTGAGCTTGGATTTCACAACTAGTTGATTGTCATGTCAGAATGAATGTTGTCATGTATTCTCCATATCAAGAGAGCTCGTATGTTATTTTGCAGAATCTCCTGATCTGATTTGCTAATTTTAATAGATCAAAACCAAATGTAGTTGGCTTAGTTTTGCATCTGCATTCCTAACATCATTTCAGGGAAGCTAACTTCGACCGTCAATATCTTTTGATCGGTAATGATTCAAGAAAATTCCTTTTGCACGCATGCGTAGGGTACTTAAATGATCTATTGTTTCCATTGGAAACTTGCTAGGAGTTGATTTGTTATTTTTTCAAAAAAGCAATTGGGTGACTTTCGATTGGTTCAAAACAGTTGTTGTTTTAGAAATTTCAACTGGGCAAAATTGTTGATTAATATTTTTCACCTCGTAACATTATTTTTTGAGCCATCTTTTGCACTATATTCTCAGATCAAATTTTTACATGTCTGCAAGTTCTCATTGCTTCATGAGGTCATTTGATTAGTTTTCCAAGCCGATTCCAGAGCCCACTTGGCCTTTTTTCATCATTTTCCAAAAGTGTCAGAAAATTGATTTTGATGAAGACCCAGTTCATGTTTTCACTTCTAAAGAATTCAAAAGGCAATGTCAGATCATTTGAGTGTAAAACTTGTTTGAAAATGAATTTTTTTTTAGTCCAACCCACATGGGGCCCAACATGCTTTGTATGGTCATGAATCTATAATGGTTCCAATTTTGTAATCCCATCAAGAGAATTGATTTGTAATGGGTAACAAGTATGAAGATGTCAATGAAAATATGATGAGTGAATCATTTGATAAATTACCTCGAAGGGATAGTAAAGGATTGGTTCAGTGCCTTCTTGCAGTGAAGGCAAATACAATACATACTATGGGGACCTAACGTGCTCTATCCAATTATTAGGTTTGTAAGCTTTGTATTATAGCCTATTTAAGGACACTTTGGTTATGAAAAGGCATCAGTAAATCAAGTGCACAAGTTTATACTATTTGCAGTTATGGAAAGGAAACCAATAGCTCTATAGTGTGGGGGATTATTCAATTGCCATATGTGATTATCAAAACATGAATGAATTGGTGAATGCATTAGAGTGCATAGAGTATCTTGATGAGCAAAGATGCAATTTAAAAAATAGATAGTTGCTATGTAACAATACTCTCAAGTGGATTGGGAAATATGAAAGGGGCAATGAAGAATTTTGATCATATGTCCAAGTTAAGCATTATGGTTGATTATGCAAGCTATAGAGTACTGATTATTAGCCTTTTTAAGAGAAGAAAAATTGATAAGTCTATTGAGATCTTGTATGATCTTTTAGAGAAAGATGTTTTGCAAGATCCTAAAAAGGATAGCCTTGTTTTCCTCATATATGATCCTTTGTTCAAACATCTTTGTGAAATAAGTAAAACTCAAGAAAATGCAATGGAGCAGAGGTACATGACTATCAACTGAGGGGAGGCATGTCTCTGCAAAATGTATGGAAGCATATGCAAGACATATGAACTGTTTGCCATAATTTCCAAACAGTGTGATCTCATCGAATGTCTTGATCGAGGATATGCACAACAGTTTGTTGGAAATGCTTTTGTAACTTCCAAACAAATGTAATGGCCCAGCAAGATATGCACATAATGAAAGTGTTGAAAAGACTTTAGAAACTTTCGAGCCAATTTTTTTACATTGTTAGGCATTAGAGCAGAGCATGAACATCCATCAAAGAATAAAGGAGCAGGTTCATGGGCTGGAGCAAGAAAATGTTGATTGGGGACATCACAGTGATGAAGCAGGGGTGCACGCATTGCAGTGACGAGGATGCAACCTAATAAGGGGTGTATGTACCCATCAAAGCATGGCAAGTGCAAGGTATGGGGCATGACTAGAAAATGTTCTATGTGTAGCAACAGAAGGAAAATTCAATCAACAAAGAATGATGCACGCAGCCAACAGAGGGGATAATTACACTAGTTGAGAGAGCTCGAGGGTTTTTTGAAGAGGTCTTTTAAGCTTTTTAGAAAATGCAATTGGCTTATGTAAAGTCCAAATGGTTTGTTGTATGTCCTACTTTCCAATGGATGGGAGAGGGTTGAGTTATTGAGAATTTAGCCAAGTTTGAAGTTGTCAATGCTTCCCTTAGTGTATTTTCATTGGGAATTATCTGCTTTATAAAGCAATGTTAGTGTATGAGTGAATTAAGTTTTGGGCATTGTATAGGTTTACCCACCTTGGTCCTATAGATCTAGAAGTATACCCAATTGCAAATCAGTAGTTGAGTCTTCTAGGCCAAGAACATGATGAAGAATATAATTTGGATTTACTCTTTGAAGAAGAGATATGTGATCATCAATATGATGATACAATTGATTATGTCAATCCTACAAGTGTTGAGTGTAGCTTTGACAAAAGTCTTCATAATGAGATAAAGGAATTTTTTGATTTAGGAAATTCTCTTAACAATATCAGTGTATCAGCTGCAAATGAGGAGGTGTGTGATGAATTTCAGTTTGAAAGACAAGCCACAAGCAGCTGCAATGAGGAAATCATTGATGGTTTTAAGTTTGATAAATAATACATTTGTGTTTTCCTCAAGAGGATGCAAGTGACAAGCTCAGTTATGACACCCACTCTGATGTTGAAATTAAAAGTGATGTGGATTGTTGTTATGACAGCCCAGAAGAAAGTAAGAAGGGAGAAGCAAATAGTTTATTCACTATGACTGCTTATGACCATTATTTTAACAATGTTGTCAGCAATTATGCCTCCTATGGTTGGGGAGATCCAGTTTATGATCAGCCCATTGAGTTCCCATACTTTGAAGATGATGATATCATGGGTTATTCTGATTTGCAATTTGATAATGCATCTAATTCCAGTGAAGGTCAAGAAGAGGAAGTGGTTGAAACAACAGACCAGAATAGTGATCTATTGAGTTGTGAACAAATTTTAGATCTATTGACCACAAGATATCAAAAATGTGCACTGAGAACAACTCTCAGTTGTTGTGTGCAACCCTTATTGACTTTGATAGTGATGATGACCTTCAAGATACAAGGTGTGATGCATAAATTTTTGATCTTCCCTTTGATGATGAACCAGTTGATCATGATGATGATAATATGGATGAAGACAAACAACAAATTGATTGTAATGATGCACTATATGATGAATATGAAGATATGGACACTGATGCAAGTTCAAAAATCTATTTTGATGAGTTTGAAACAACAGATAACCATGGGGATTGCATAAATAATGAGTCAAATTTTTGTTTATTGACTTGAATCAGCCTAGTCATGAGTCTTTGAGTGACAATGAAAATGTTGATTTCAATCAGAAATCAGATTACACTTCTGAAGCAGAATTGCTTATTGTTAAGCAAGATTGTGATACTAAAAGTGTTGATACCTTGTGTTCAGAGGATATCAGAATGAGTGGTGCTAAGGAAAATTCAAAATTCTATGTGGAGGGGACAAAGATTTTTGCATCAACAATTAATGTTTGGTAAAACCCCTTATTTGAGGAGTCTCCATTTTCATCAGTTAGTACTAATGATGATCCTTATTGGTGCAAAGATAATCCACTCTTTGTTGGAAACTCAAATGAATTCAATGTTGCATCAGTTTATTCAAAGAATGTTAATGGTGACCAGAATGTCATTGCTGATCTAATGGCACATTATGTGGATGAGCCTTCTTCTATTGTTGAAGATGATCACATGCTATGTTCAGAATATGACACTATGAATACAGATGATGATGAGTCAAAAATTTCTGATGACACTCAATACCAACATGATGAAGAATAGTTACAAAGTGTGCTAATGCATGAGTGTATTTTTTTGCATACACTTGAAGACGGTTTGCATGATGAGCAAGATCTTTTGCTGGAAGGATTTTTCATCGAGTGTGGCAATGTGCAAGATATTGAAGAATGTTGTTTCCAGTTTGAGAATGATTTAAATGATGAATGTAATCAGTTGTTGCCACATGATAACCAACATTTTGAAAGTGAGCCTGACTTTCAAATGCATAATGGTTATGTACATGTTGATAATTTTGTGAATGATTGTCTATTAGGCGGTACCAACATGTTTCAGCAGGAAGATGGTTGTGATCAGACTATGCTTTCATATGGTCTTGATCATTATTTTTGAATCATGTCACTTGATGCAAAATCAAAGAATGAAGAGAGTGGCACTGATGTGGTCTATTTGGTTTGGTTTCCATGTGATAACAATGCCAAACAAAGAGAAAGTTTCAACTTGCATAAAGGTAGCTTGATGCTTAGGTTTGCACAGATGCAGCCACCAGTTTTGTTATGGTTTGACAAAGGAAAACATGAGTTGAGGGAGATAAACTCTTTTTAAAAATTGGTGTTTGAAAGAGGTAAGTGTTGATCCCCATTTTTCATTTGGTGGCCTGGGGTCACTGGATGAAATTGAAAAAGAAAGGTTAAATGAAGAAGCAATTTGAGCACCTGATGGACTCAACTTTTGGTCTACTCTCCAAAGATCTAGAATCTTTCTATGCCCACAGGGGGCATACATCCCTAGTTGGAACCAATTATGGCACTCTCAAATTATTCAAATTTGAGATGCTTATTTCAAAAAAATTGCCTCTGCACTTTCAGAAGTGCACCTAACAAATCTACCTGAATGACCCACTTTGGAGGGTCGTAATTTGAAGCCAGATGATTTTCATACAAAACCCATTTGCAAACATATTCAATTGACATTTTTGAATATGTATGTAAGTTTTCAGCTTCCCACGGTGAGTTTTGACAGAGTTTCAAAAAGTGAAGCTGGAGCATTTTTGACACTGTTTTGTTGTTCGGAGATTGTTAGTTTTGTGAAATAGCTTCCTGTTTGAGCTTGGATTTCACAGCCAATTGACTATCATGTTAGAATGAATATTTTTATGTATTCTCCATATCAAGATGAGCTCATTGTCAGTTTCCAGAATCTCATGATCTAATTTTCTATTTTTAACAAATAAAAACCAAATGTAGTTGGCTTAGTTTTCCATCTGCATTACTGACAGCATTTCAGGGAGGCTAACTTCAATCATCAATATCTTTTGACCGGTAATGATTCAAGAAAATTACTTTTGCACACGTGCTTAGGGTACTTAAATGATGTAATGTTTCCAATGGAAGCTCGCCAGGAGTTGATTTGTTATTTTTTTAAAATAGCAATTAGGCAACTTTCAATTGGTACAGAATGACTGTTATTTCCGAAAGTTCAACTGGGCAAAATTGTTGATTAATATTTTTCACCTCGTAACATGCTTTTTTGAGCCATCTTTTGCACTGTATTCTCGAATCAAATTTTTGCATGTCTACAAGTTCTCATTGCTTCATGAGGTCGTTTGATTAGTTTCCCAAGCCGATTCCAGAGCCCACTTGGCCTTTTTTAATCATTTTCCAAAAGTGTCAGAAAACTGATTTTGATGAAGACCTAGTTCATGTTTTCACTTTTGAGGTATTTAAAAGACAGTGTCAGATTGTTTGAGTGTAAAACTTGTTTGAAAATGATTTTTTTTTGTCGGACCCACATGGGGCTCGACATGCTTTGCATGGTCGTGAACCTATAATGGTTCCAATGTTGTAATCCCATCAAGAGAATTGATTTGTAATGGGTAACAAGTATGAAGATGTCAATGAAAATACGATGAGTGAATCATTTGATAAATTACCTCAAAGGGATGTTGAAGGATTGGTTCAATGCCTTCTTGCAGGGAAGGTGAATACAATACATACTATGGGGACCTAATGTGCTCTATCCAGTTATTAGGTTGTAAGCTTTGTATAATAGTGTATTTAAGGACACTTTGGTTATGAAAATGCATCAGTAAATCAAGTGCACAAGTTTATATTGTTTGCAGTTATGGAAAGGAAAACCAGTAGCTCTATAGTGTCGAGGATTATTCAAATGCCATATGTGATTATCAAAACATGAATGAATTGGTGAATGCATTAGAGTGCATAGAGTATCTTGATGAGAAAAGATGCAATTTACAAAACAGATAGTTGTTATGTAACAATACTCTCAAGTGGATTAGGAAATATGAAAGGGGCAGTGGAGACTTTTGATCATATGTCAAAGTTAAGCATTATGGTTGATTATGCAAGCTACACAGTACTGATTATTGGCCTTCTTAAGAGAACAAAAATTGATAAGTCTATTGAGATTTTGTATGATCTTTTGGAGAAAGATGTTTTACAAGATCCTAAAAAGGATAGGCTTGTTTTCCTCGTATATGATCCTTTGCTCAAATATCTTTGTGAAATAAGTAAAACTCAAGCAAATGCAATTGAGCAGAGGGGTGCAACTATCAACTGAGGGGAGGTGTTCCTCTAGAAAATGTATGGAAGCATATGCAAGGCATATGAACTGTTTGGCAGAATTTCCAAATAGTGTGATCTCATCGAATGTCATGATCGAGGATATGCACAACAGTTTGTTGGAAATTATTTTGTAACTTCCAAACAAATGCAATGGTGCAACAAGTATATGGACATAATAAAAGTGTTGAAAAGACTTTAGAAACTTTCGGGCAACTGTTTTGACAATGTTAGGCATTAGATCAGAGCATGAACATCCATCAAAGCATAAAGGAGCAGGTGCATGGGCTGGAGTAAGAAAATGTTGATTGGGGACGTGACAGTGATGAAGCAGGGGGCACACATTGTAGTGAGGAAGGTGTGGCCTAATAAGGGGTGTATGTACCCATCAAAGCATGGCAAGTGCAAGGTATGTGGTGTGACTAGAAAATTTTCTATGCGTAGCAAGAGAATGCAAATGCAATCAACAAAGAATGATGCACGCAACCAATAGAGGGGACAATTACACCAGTTGAGAGATCTTGTGGGTTTTATGAAGAGGTCTTATAAGCTTTTTAGAAAATGCAATTGGGTTATGTAAAGCCCAATTCCATCATACTACACCCCATGCATTTGAATGCAGAGGAAATGGAAAATGAGGGGCAACTATCGAGCTTAGGGCCACATAGCAGGAGGAAGGGTATAGTTTTGAATTTAAAGTGAGAGAAGGTGTCCAATGTTGAAATTCCTCTAAAGCTTTTACGCAAATGCAATGGGCATAAATGGAGCTCGATGGAGGCGACGAGAGGAATTAGGGCAGGGAGAGAGGATGGACATCCATCAAAGCATGCCTGGAAATAATGGAGACGCTCGCGCCAGGTGAGGGAGGTGTAAATAGCGGGAAATTTTGTAGAGGTACGGACGAGCAAACAAAAAATCCTCATGGGCCTCGCAAGATGAAGCATGGCGTTGGCCAAAAGCCCGCGAGGTATGCGAGGAAAAATAGAAATATGGGTAATTTTTTTTTCTTGTGAGATGTGTGCGGGGTATTTGAAAGAAGTTTATGGTGGGCCCAGGGAAGTGAATTTTTCATTTGTCTATGATAAGTTTTTATAAAGGGTTTTTACTTTAACAAAGTGAAACTGAATGTCAAATGAAAAATATTTTAATGGCACGTGAATACAATATTCAGAGGTAATGCACAATAATGTTTGCAAAATATTCTCTTTACTAGAGGATAGTGGAATGAAAAAGGTAAAAAAAATATATTACTGCAAGGTAAGAACAGGGAATGTTTTAAATAAAAATTTAAAACATTAAGTGCACAGGGAAATATTATCGTAAAGTGAATTAAATATTCACTATTTCATGACCTTCTTTGCTGGAGGTAAAGTGAATATTCGAAGTATAATTTATAGCCACAACAAATAAGGAGTAGAGTAAATGGAAGTTTTTCATGGGAGAGATGTGAGCAGATTTATTAAAGCCATGAGACTTTGATATCTGGAAGAGAATTTTATACTCATTTTATATTTGGGAGCATTTTAATGTGAAACATTCTCTTTGCAGGGGAATTAAGATAAAGTAAAAATCCTGAATATTAAAGTAATGAAAATTTAATATTTGAAAGAATATAATGTGCAGCAAGTAAAGAGAGCTGAAACAGAATTTGCACAAGCAAGAGGTTTTTTCCAGCAGTTGGGTGAAATTATTAAATTCTCCACATGGGCTGATTTTCAGTTGCAATGCAATGATGAGAAAAGGAAGTTTTGAGAGAATAAGTTTGTTGCTGCAAAGGAAGAGAGATGAGAGATTCTTTTTAGTTGATCAACGGGAATGGAGCTTCCAGATGGCATTTCCAGATTAGATTTAGGGTTGCTCCTATTGTCTTCTCTTCTTTTATATCTTCTATTCTTCTCTCATTGTAAAGGGTTCTGAGTTTTTGTATTGGGTTGGGTAGATAGAGAATTATAAATTGTGAGTTATTTCTTGAGTCTGTAAGCTATAATTTTCTAAATTCATGAGTAAATACAGTGAATTTATGCAAATAAAATCATGAAGGTGTTTGCACATTCATGAATATCATCAGATTGTCTCCATATTTGTACACTTTTAGTCATATAAATTTAATAATACAAAGTGTGTTTGAGTTTATCATCTCAAATTTCATGAGATTTTTTTGTTTGTTCATTATTTTGTTTCAAAGAAATGGTTAAAATGCTTTGAATAGGTGATTGTGATTTCAAGTGTGTAGATGGGATTTGATAAGGAGAATTTGATTGATAATAAGAGAGGGATTGTTGGTGCAAGACACTAACAGTTGATGTAAAGAATTAGCAATTTAAATCCATTGGTTGAAGCCTGTTTGCTGGGGAATTCTTTTATGTGTTTGACTCCATGGCCCAGAATTGGCACTGATCTATTATTTAGTTTTGTGCATCTCAAATTTTTTTTGTAAATGCAAAATCATTCTCAATCTTACTATTTGATTTTTTGTATGTCCTACTTTCCAATTCCTGAGAGAGGGTTGAGTTAATGAGAATTTATCCAAGTTTGAA